>CANTUT010000651.1:205000-277500 GCA_947687605.1 Reutealis trisperma | reverse complement strand
ATAATAATTATAGAACTATTCTATGTAATAGGAAATAGACAACTAGTATTTGAAATAGTAGGAAGGTTGCTTTGAGGCATCGCGACAACAACGGAGGTGCAAAACAGAATAATTATAGAACTAATCTATGTAATAGGAAATAAACAACTAGTATTTGAAAGCTACCTTGAGGCATCGCGACAATAAGGGAGGTGCAAAAAAAGGGGATAGAAATCCACCAAACTGCCTTATGTAAATGGGTTGCTTTGGACGATAAAAGATCTACAACTTAATTGGTCTCTCTATAAGTATGAATTACCACAAAGGTAATTTGATCAATGTAGTGCAAACACTCTAGCTAGAATGTAAGCTATTTCCACAAAACATCTAATAATTTTTCTTCAAACAATTAAAAACATACATGGAGCCTATCTGAAGGCAAACCTGACTACAACTTTTATGTTTTTCATTGAGAAGTGCCATAATGGCTGCACAAAGCTCAACATCAAAAGTGTAGCATTGATCGGAAGGAATAGCAGTATAAAATAAAATGAGACCACGATAGTTTATGAACACAATACCTGCACGCACATCACCCAAACTTCTTAAGGTTGCACCATTAGTGTTGATTTTGAGCCATCCATAAGGGGGAACAATTTCAACACATTTCAATAATTCTTGGAGTGCAAGGATAGTGTCCTTACACTTTAAGATTGCCAAGAATTTGCCATTCATACACTAATGATTTTGTTGTGCCAATAACGAAGGAGTTTGTTTACTTGATGCAATACCAAATAACCCTTAAATAAGAAGAAACACTAAGGGGAATATCCTCAAAAGCAACTTGATTCCTTGTGTGCCATATTTCTCAACTACTAGAAATTACAGCAACTAATAAAAAAGGACAAAGATGTGAGCTTGAATGCACACTAGTAACCTAGTGTAGGAGAGAATCCATACTTGAGAAAGCTTCCAACCGAACACCAAAAGTTGAGAAAATGGCTGCCCATATCTCTAACAAAAAAGGCCAAGAGAAAAAAGAGATGAGCAGTAGTTTTCTATGCTTTATTGCAAAATTGACAATGTGATGTCAAAATAATTCCTCATTGCCTAAGTTCGTCATCACTAGGAATTTTGTTATGTAGTAAACGCCCACACAAAAAGAAAGAGGAGGGAGGGATGTAAACCTTCCAAATGAGTTTCCCCCAAGCAACCTAGATGTCCCTCTCCATCAAAGAAGAAAGAATCGATACTCTATACATTTGTAACATTCACTCAATACATTTAGTCATTGATGATGATAATGATGCAATGATGGCATCAAAGCATAACATCGAATGATAGGTGGTATGATAATTTGATCAAGTTTAAGGTGATAAGGTGATTGTTTAGTGTACAAAAGCAATTTAACAATATTTTACAACTATAAATATGATATTTCTATTTAGAAATAATAGTTTGTACAGTATATAATATTTATATTAATTACGCTAACAAATAAAGTAAAGTTAGATGTACTATATCAATCTTTAGATTATGTATAGGAGACTAACACACCATATTAATCTTTAGATTTTGTATAGGACACAAACAATATCCAACAATATCAATAACTTATACCAATCTTTATCACACACTTACAAGTTGAACTGCTTGCGAAAAAAAACTTTAACTTGGGTCTTAGAAAGAGAAATATCTTCTAGCTAATGGCTTTGTAAGTACATCTCCCAATTGATCATGAGTTGATATATGTGTTATTTTTAGCTCTTTCTAATTAGCTACACTTATCTCTTGTAAAATAAAAATCTACCTCCAAGTGTTTCATTCTTAAGTGAAACATTGCATTAGTAATGAGATAGGATGTTCTTATATTATCCATACCACAAAATAAAAATGGTTGGCTTATGTTCTAGATCATCATAAATGCTAGCAACACTTATTTTAAATTTTTTTTTCAGACACTCTCTTTTTTATTAGTCTAATTTTCAAAAAGAAGTTTGTAATCTATTATAACAGGTAAAAGCAAATATGGTATTATTTTTCTTTCTCTTTTTATTAATGACTAAATCTCATTTTTCCTATTTTTCTTTTATGGTAAAAGTACGTATAGTATTTTATTTTAACACTATGATAATGATTGAAAAATATTTTTTTTCATTCCTTTTTAAAAGTATTTTACCTTGATTTATTTCTTAGAAAATTAGTCTCCTTTTTTATAGATAAAAAAATATTTATTTGTAATTTTTTCTTAGAAAAATTATTTATAATATTAAAGCTCTTGAGTTCTCTTAATTTAAAAAAAAAAAATTGAAAATGACCATCACATACATCAAAAGATAGGTTGAAAGAATTATTGCAAAAAATCACATAATGAACACCTAATTTTGCACCTCTAGGACATTTTACAACATATAACTAGATTTGTGTTAGTTTATGAGCAAGAGTTAAACATTTACATGGTGCAATTGGACTTCCATAGACTTTAGAAAAGTCCCCAAGACTTTCAGAATTAAGAACGGGCAAGAATGAACCAAAATGGACTAAAAATCAGTCAGATGACCAAGTTACCCAACTGGCTGCAGCAAGACCACCTACAGAACTGCAAGCCGGTCACGCAATAAGCCTTGGGATGCTCCATCTTTCTCCTTTGTTTTGAGTCCCAATCCCACATCGAAATATTGTAATTCCTTCCTCCACTCCTTTAGCTATATAAGCAGCCTCTCCACACGGTAGTGTGATGCCTCGCAAGTAGGACACGAAGTGTATTGATACATGATGACAGAGTAATTGCTTATGCTTTGAGGCAATTGAGGCACTAATATATAATTAATGATGCACCAGCTTATGTTTCTAATGGCTTTAGGTCTTCAATGCCATAGTAAGTGGACTTATAGATTCTAGATAGATTTATGTCTTTGATACCACAACACATGGATTTATATATTCCTAATAGTTTCAAGTCTTGAATACCACAACACGTTGACTTATAGATTCCTAATAGTTTCAAGATGATCCTTCTTTAGATGTCTTCAAATGATATGCCTCACCAAGAGAGTTGTCAAATAATATGCCTTATAGAGGACCTTAGGAATCCACCTCACATAGAGGTCTTCATATAATATCTCATTGAAGAAAGCCTTTAAATTATAATATACCTTATCGATAGAAGGCTTAAATGACAATGTGTTTTGTTGATCATCAAAAAACATGTCTCGCATAGAGGATTTAGATAATAATGATATGCCTCGCTAAAAGAGGACTTGAGAAAATCTGTCTCATATAGAGGACTTAGTAATAATGTGTCTTGTTAATAGAGAATTTAAATAGTAGTTCTCACTGATAGAAGTCTTATATAATGATAATATGTCTCAATGATAAAGAACTTCGATAACATTATGATTTTATTAAATATGAAATGATAATTAACATTCTAGAATAGTTAATTATAATTGGTATTTGACTCTCATTTTATTCTGCAACTTGATATAGTTTCAATTTTAATTATGAGATTAATTTGTAATTAATCTGATTGAGTGCTTCACAAATTGATATTCAATTATATATATATATATATATATATATATATATATATATATATATATATATATATATATATAATTGATACTAGGAGAGGATAACACTCCACAAAAATATGGTAGACTTCAACAACAGATAATTATTTGTGGTGACAACTAATGTTTTAAAAGAAAAAGAGAATCAAATCAAGATGTCAAATATATATATATATATATATATATATATATATATATATATATATATATATATATATATATATATATATATATATATATATATATATATTTTGAAACAAGATATCAAATACTTAATTAGTAGGTTGATTATAAGAAGATTGTGAATGCATTTAAAAGAAAATATTTTTTTCATTTTTTTTTTTTTTTTTTTTGAAAAAAAGAAAAGATGAAAATTATGATTGGTAGTGGAATAAAATTATGATTGGTAGTGGAATAGGTAAGTCAAGTTTTACTCACCAAACTTTATCATTACACCTACATGACCACGAATTTCACGTTTATTTGACAGATAAATCAAATTAATATTGTTTGAGTTTGTGAAGTAACATTAACACAATTTTAATGTTTGTAATTCGGACTGACCACCAGTTGTTTTACACATCCGAGGCCAAGTTCTAAAATATAATACAATTTTTAGAATAAGATTTTATTTTCTCATCATAACAATAAATTATAATAAAATTCCAAATTTTAATAACCAAATTACAAATAAAAATTACATTTACTTTTCAATGCATAAAAAAAATTAAATAACACTTATAATTATTAAAATCAACATAACTTGTGTTTAATTAATTAAAAAAGGGATTAGAATGTCTGAGTGATAAGTTACTTAAAGATGAAAAAAATGCTTAGAGATTAACACAACTAATAGTATCAGAAGACAAAGCAAAAGAACTTTATTCTCAAGCACAAAGTATCAGCCCGAAAAAACTACCCACTCATCATGTAACATGTTAGGACCTTATTTAGCTATAAAAAATATTTTCTATTTTTATTTTCTAATTTTTTTTTCTTTTTCATAATTTTTTAAATCTCCATTTTCCATTTTGGAAAATTAAAAAGCGAAAAACATGTTCATTTATTATATTTTCTAATTTTTCATTTCCAAATTTTTTTATAAATATTTTATTAAACTTTTTAATTAAATAGGAACTATCAATATATTCAAAATAATAATTATTTAAATATTATCATATAAATAGTCTCAAAAATTAGCCATTAAAAAAATTTCAAAAATGTAATGAAAATTATATATTTGAAATTAAAAATATACAAAATAGGTAGCGTGTAATTATATTTGTGTAGCTTATCAATAAAAAAGTAATCAATAAAAATCTTGACTTTGAAAATTATATATATATATATATATATATATATATATATATATATTAAAAAAATCCTTTAGCGGTCAGGATTATTCTAGCATTAAAAATTAAAATGATTGTTAGCACTACTTTTTGTACAAAAAGTAAATTATATTACAATAGAAATTTAATAAAAAAAAAAAAGACTATTAACGGAGGGATTCGAATAGCACCCCTATGACGCCAAAGTAGAAATACGAATAGAAAACTCCGTGTCTTCCACTCATTACTAACAAGGGAGATTGTGGAGAACCATTTAAAATTGTTTTCCAAATGATAAAGTAAATCAAGAAACTTGGAAAATTGGTTTCTAACTTTCCAATTAGAAAATTTTGACAAGTAAACAACAAATTATATTTTCCAATTTTATTAATATAATTTTTCAGAAAACACCTCTCATTTTCCACAATTAAACAAGTTCTAGGTGTCTTCATTTTAGTAGAGTGTTATTCCAACTAAAACTGTTGGGTTGGAATTACAATTAAACTACATAATTTCTCTAGCCCAACCCACATTTCAAGCTCAAAAAGAGTTTTTTATAAAGAAAAACATGCCACTTCAGCTTTAATTGGATGTGCAAATGAGACTAAACATTTAAACTAGGAGAAAATATGAAAAAGTATCATGTGATTTGACCATTTTACACTTACGAGTCTATAAAATTTTTTGACAAAGAGTGGTCTAAGATTTACGGTTAGCAATTTAAGATCTCTATTACTAACAACATTAGTCAATACTGATATGACATAGTCAATGATAACAACAGTGTTGATGTGTCATGTGGGCCTCATTTTTTGTCCACGTTGTTATCTAAAAAATAAAGAAATGAGACCTATAAGTGTCACATCACCATGTTAGTATTAATCATGGCACATCAGTATTGACCAATGGTGTTAAGACTATGGACATTGAAGAATAAACGAAACAAACTCCAGAGCCCTCTTTGTCAAAAATAATTCATAGATCCATAAGTGTAAAATGATTAAACTATATGATACTTCTTTGTACTTTCTCCTTTAAACTATTAGGCAAAATACATTTTTAAACTCCTAAACTTTCATAGCTTCAACTATTAACCCCTATAGATTTATCAAACTTCTATGTTTAACCACATCAAATGACTTTTTAACTAGGCTGACAAAGTGTGAAAAGAATGGGCATTAAAAGCATGTGAAGGCTTTTTGTCATCTGACTAGGATAATTTTAGGTGATTAGACATGATGATTAGGGAAAAAAATTAAAACAAAATATCAAACACCAGCATTTTACAAACAAAAGATTAGGAACCCTAAAAGCATCGTATCCTCTAAAACTCATTGCTCTCCATCACTTTCATCTCTTTGAAATTTCTCTCATTCTCTCCTATTTCTCTATTATTGTTTACTCATCGCTCTCCTATTTCTTGCATTAAACCCTAAAACAACTTGATTGGTGGACTAAGACCTTATTTATTATCAGTTACTAGAGATCCCAAGCAAAAAAGTTATTGGTGTTTATCCTTTGAGAGCTTATTGGTATTGTTTGTTTGAATATTATATGCTTTTAAAAGGTACACTATACTTTCTTTTTTTTTTTTTTTTTTTTGTTATCTCTTTGTTTGTTTATAATTCAGGATTTAAAAAGAGTATTATGTGAAAAGGTGAAAGATATTATTTAGGGTTTAAAAATTTTAGTTTGTCCACCTTTTTAAGACATTGTTGTTGGTGCACTACTAGTGAAGGATATTATTTATTATTATATGCTCAAAAATATTACCCAATTAGTGAAAATTTTTAAGAATGGGTTACTGTTTCTATATAATTTTGCTTCAAATTTGAAAATTTTTATAAAATTTTCTACTGTTAATTAATTATTTAAGAAGTTTGAAGTTTCAACCCTATTTCTCATATATATTAAATTAATGCTATATTTGGCAATAAGTGCTGATGAAAAAGACATATCACCCATTTAACTTAATTGAATTGAATGAGCCACATGACATGTCTATTTTTCTTTTATATGTGTCATGGTGTGTTAGAGAATTGTCTAGGAAATATGGACATGTGACCAAAATTAAATTGCTAGTGCTTCTTAGGTTTTGCTTTTGGTTAATTGGAGTTGGAAAATTTCATGGTTAGTGCTCTCTTTGTATATGCTTTTGGTAAATGTTGTTTTGATGCTGATGAGACTCCCAAATACTAAACTGGTTCTTCAACAAAATTGCTATAATTAATGAAACAGTCTTTTGTTTCTTGTATATGTGAGAATTGAATTAAAAACTATAAACATTAGACCGCATATTTTACTATCAACTGTAATTAAGTTTGTTTCTTCAAATTTTTTAATTGTAAAATTATGATTTTTGTATTCTTGATCACACTAATGACCCTATGGAAGCTTGAATTGATTTCGGTTTTGCTAGAAGTTAGCTACATGAAGTTATGTGACTGAAGCTATTTATGTAAACTAAAATAATCTAAGAAAAATAAAACAAAAGTTAAAGGGAAAATGTTTGTTTAGAGTTTCAGACTTGACAATCTTGGCCTATGACTCTTTTGATTTAAAAAATTTAAAGTTTATGGATATAAAATTAGTTTTCTGTAAATTAAAGTATTATTTGTTGTAATCCATTGCTTTGGAAAATAAAACTAGTAAACGTTTGTTGGTGCTGTTTGTTGATTTAAAGTATCTACATCAAATTAAAATATATTAAATTCTATAATACTTGCTGCTTGATTTCTAATATTTTATGTTTGTTGATTTCCAAGATGACTGCATTGACTATTAAATTAGTTATAAATCATAATGGGTAAATGTTGTTAAGGAGTCACTAGATGTTGATTTAATGTCATACCCTCATGTTATGACATATATATTGGACATAGGATACAAAAGAATATGTGGGTTATATTTTAATGATGGAATTGGATAATTTAAGTTAGTTAATAATGATGAATCATTGTCTAAGTTATGCTCGAGTGTAAATGAGGATGACACTGTAGAATGTTATATTGATCACATTGGCACATTGAGTGTGGACAATATGAGTTGTGGTTTTCAAAGCCAACCTTTTATAGATATGGTACAACCTAGTGGATTACAGACTGGCATTAGTGGAGTTGGTGGGTCACGGCTGGTAATAGTGCTTTTGGTGTGTCAGGGGTTGAAAGTAGTAGTGTTTTTGTTGAAATAGGGTTGGGGTACTTGTTTTAATTCTATAGGTGCTACAAGTAATGTCATTGGAGGTTCAAAGGCTGGAAGTAGTGGGTTTAGAGGGTTAGAGACTAGAAGTAGTGGTTTAGATAAACTAAATGAAGAAGATAATAGCGAGGAAGATGAGGAGAATACTCAAGTGAATCATGCAACTTTTGATGATTTAATGTTTAATGTCAATGCTATCTATGATGATGAGGATAAGGAATTGCAAGAAGTTAGGAAAAAAGTGAAAGAATACAAGAAGAATGTGACAGGGTTTAAGAGAGTAGATAAAAATGGAAAGTCTATTCCTAGTAGTATTGATAACACTAAGAAAGGCGACAATGAGACTTTAATATATGAGGAAGTAGAAGAGCAAATAAGTGAATATAATGAAATTGATAAGGAAGATGAAGTATATGGAGCTGAAGAGGATAGAAATAGTGGTCAATATTATGATAGCTTAGATTATGGAATCTATTACAGTGAGTCTGATGATGAATGTGCTGATGATGCATTTAGGAGGAAAAGCAGTAGGGTAAAGTTTGATGCACAAGCCAAGATTCCTGTATTCTGCTTAGGTATGGTATTTGAAAATGTTGAGCAATGTAAGAATGCTATAGATAAATATTCAGCTTTAAAGTTCTTAGAAGCATGTTATGTAAAGAATGAGACTGAAAGAGTGAAGGTTAAACGTGCTCCAAACTGTCTTTAGGTTTTTCATGCTAGTAATGAGTCAAATGATGAACTTCGACTATCAAAAACTTTCACCCACATCCCAAGTGTCGTAAAGTGGTTTAGTTACCAACTCAAGGGGATGGAGTGGTTTGGATGACCAGCCATTAGTAGTAGGTAGTTGTAGCACCAAAGAGATTCCAGGATTTCACACTTGTTGAACAAAAAGGTTTCATCCTACTATAAAAAGGCAAATGAAGGCTGATTATAAACTTGTAGTGATTTCATTGACACTGTTTATTGAGATTTTATGGATATTTTATTAGGAGCTTGTGGATATTTTGTTGCGATTTTGTTGAAAACATGCTGGATTTTGAATTTTGTAGAACATGTTATGGAATTTTGGTTGGGATTGAATTTTAAATGTTTATCTACTGATTTTGTTACAATAGAGTATATTGCCAAAACAAGTAGAGTATATTGCAAAAACAAAGGCTTATTGTAAACTTTTTGTTGAATGATTGTAATTGAATTTTTTAGCAACAATAAAGGCTTAATATTCTTATGTTATGATATGAACATATATATTAAGTTTAGAGATTTGTGAATTCAATTTATTGAGTATGATTACAGTTTTGAAGACTTACTTTGGATTTATTAAGTATATTTAAATACTTTCCTAAATGTTGCAATTTTGTAAATAAAGTTCAGATTGTTGATGACATAAAGTTTTGGTATTGGTATCTGAAGAGCATAAACATATATTCTTTATACCATAGTTATTTCAATGCAACAAGTTGTAACATGCAATGTTGTTGCTGCCTGCATATAAATCCAGTTAAATTACCTTTTATGAATCTATTAGTAAATAATAAAAGACTATTACCTTCAATATCATGACACAATTGAGATAATGAAATTCTAGATAATCAATTACACAATTCAATTTTAACCAAATGTCAATTAAACAATTTAATTTTAACCAAATATATAAGTTTCAATTATTCAATAACTAAGAAACAATCACACAATTCAATTTACAACAAAGGTCAAAGAAGAAGTGGGATTCAATTAAATCACACAATTTGATTTTCCCTTGCATTTAACTTTCATTACATTTCAATACACAAATGGGATTTTTGCACCCACAGTCACACACATCTACTAATATCTAATGCTATTTAATATATCTAATATAAAAACAATAACAGAAAGACAATCATCCCTATTCTAAACCATTTCTTTTATGTTTATAACTTCTCAATAGCCTCAATATTTTCCTTCTCCTTCACTTTAAACATCTCATTTTCTACTTTCAGATCAACCAATTCATAGTCAATGTATATGCTCTCTCCACTCCATCAAATTCGTTGATGCCCCTTAAGGCATTTAGTTGGCCAGACTTCTTCCCCTACTCAATACTAAAGATGTTATTGCTTCTCTAAACAATTCATCATGCCAAACAAAAAAGTCACAAAATCTTCCCTCTAGCACCCAAAATCACCAAAAACAAATGAGTATAATATGTTTCCCTATCCCTATGTGTGTATGTATATTTCAAAAAAAAAAAGAGTATAATATCTCAATAACTCATTTTCAAATTTACAACCAAAAAAATTAAAAAACGAACCTCACTGCAAGAACACTTGTGGAATATTCTGCCAGGATTCTTCTCAGAACATGAAACCATTGTTCGCACACATCATCCACATAAACACTTTAGTAAAGACTCTAAATAATCGTCTACTTATCGTGTCATCACACTTGCAGCTAGAGCTGGAGAAGAGCGACAACCAAATTCATACAAAAGATAGTGCAATGTAGTGTGTGATTGTGATTCCACACTCACCAAAACAAAAGAAGTTTAATACAATTAGATGGTGAGTAACAGAGATATAGGAGAGAAGAAGAGAAATTTCAAAGAGATGAGAGCAATGGAGAGCATTATATTTGAGAGAATACAATGCTTTTAGAGTTTCTAATCTTTTGTATGTAAAATGGCAGCATTTGACATTTTGTTTTAATTTTTTTCTTTTTTTCTAATCATCATTTCCAATAAGCTAAAATTATCCTACTCTACTCAGTTAGCCAAAAAGTCTTCACGTGCTTTTAACAAGCGTGTTTTTTATGCATTTTTAACGGGTGTGTTTCTTTTTACATTTTTGTCAGTTTAGTTAAAATGTCATTTAATATGATTAAAAATAAAAGTTTAAAGGCTTAATATGTACGAATAAATTTATAGAAGTTTAATAACCAAATCTATGAAAGTTTAAGGGTTTAAAAATGTGTTTTGCCAAGCTATCAAGGCAAACGAATCAAGTTGATCAATATCAAATCATAAAATACTAGTTCAAGTGCTCCTATGCTTAAGTATTATACTACTCGTGAGACAGGATCACAAGTTTAATTGAATATTAAAATTTTATATAATTTTAAATATATCTTATATCGTATATAATAATTTTCTAATTTAAATTGATAACCTCTTTTTTTTTTTTTTTTTTGGTAATAATCAGAGTTAGTAGAGTAGATGTATTTGTCGTGAATTGAGTTCAAGCTCAAAAATAAAAACTCCAATATCAGATCGAGTTTCCAATAAAGTGATTTAAACTCAGCATGGTATCTCTTTTACTCGAGCTCAATTATACCCCTGAATTAAACTCCTCATCATCATATTTCTAAATCGCGCTATTACAACATTTTATATTTCTAAAACAAGCCCTTCAACTCAAAATTTCTGGTAGAAACTAATTATGGAAGCATACTATTCTCATTCTAGTATAACCAAGAGCAGCCTAAAGACCGCTAAAAAGGAAATCTAGAGATGAATTAGTAAATTAATAGCATTTCTAGCAATCTAGACAAGAATTACTGATAGAATAATAGGTCCATACTTCTTTGCACATGAAAATATATAATGAGTTGCATCCCAAAGCTACAAGTAGCCATATTAGCAAAATACACGAGTTAAAGCTACATCAACAGTCCTTGATACAAAACCATAATCACTGTGTTTTGTTTACAGGTTCTAGCGCTTCAACGGTGACAACACTATTTCCTCTGATCACCTACAGCAACAAAATGATACCATTAACAAGGGCAGAATATCAGAATCATAGACAATTTAGACCTTGTTTAGTTATAGAAAACATTTTCCATTTTTATTTTCCAATTTTTTTTCTTTTTCATAATTTTCTAAATCTCCATTTTCCATTTTGGAAAATTAAAAAGCAAAAAACATGTTCATTTATTATATTTTCTAATTTATCATTTCCTAATTTTCTTTATAAATATTTTGTTAAACTTTTTTTATTAACTAGGAATTATTAATATTCAAAATACTAATTATTTAAATATCATCATATAAATAGTTTCAAAAATTAACCATTAAAAAAAATTTCAAAAATGTAATGAAAATAATATATTTGAATTAAAAATATACAAAATAGGTAGCATGTAATTATATTTGTACAGCTTATCATTAAAAAAATAATCAATAAATATCTTGATTTTGAAAATTATATATATATATATATATAATTAAAAAAATCCTTTAGCGGTCAAGATTATTCTAGCATTAAAAATTGAAATGATTGTTACCACTACTTTTTGTACAAAAAATAAATTATATTACAATAGGAAGGTAAAAAAAAAAAAAAGGAGAGCTGTTAATGGAGGGATTCAAATAATACCCACATGATGTCAAAGCAGAAATACGAATAGAAAACTCCGTGTTTTCCACTCATTGCTAACAAAGGGAATTATGAAGAACCATTTAAAATAGTTTTCCAAATGATAAAGTAAATCAAGAAACTTGTTAAATTAGTTTTTAATTTTCCAATTAGAAAATTTTGACAAGTGAACGACAAATTATACTTTCCAATTTTATTAGAATAATTTTCCAGAAAACACCTCTTATTCTCCACAACTAAACAAGTTGATCCTTAATTATTCAGCAAGTAGCAAACTACAACTGAAAGAAGAAAAGACTTACCACCATGCCTATCTCAGCTTTCTCATCACCATTCACCTCCACAGTGTTGTCAACCACCAAATTCATGAATTGATCAAATCCACGAAGTGTTCCAACCACCATCCTGTTTGCATTCAGCTTGACTGCATAAAAATATATAAATCAGTAAAACGCATTCAGATTGACTGCATAACTACAGATAAATCAGTAAGAAGAAGAGGAGAGGTAAATCAACAATCTCAATCCAAATGTCAATTTATACAACACACATATGAAATGCATCGAGACTGGTTATAGGACACTAGTATCAGTGCGTTTGTTGTACTTATAATACTGATACTTACACAAGGCTTAATGCTAGCCACTTTCTTAAACCAAAACAATTATAAATGAAAGAAGTTGCAGAAGCAGTAAATTCAGTGACCAGATGTTATTTATCAAAATAGTCATGCACCAGAAATAACAATTCAAAAACAAAAGAATGTAGGAGGCCCAAAGGTTCACACCAATCCCTTGTTCAAACAAATCAAGTAATTCCAAGGGGTGTAACTAGAAAATCCCACAATGCAATAAGATACAATACGTCATGCCAATTGGCATTCACAAACTTGTGGACCCACAGTTCCATGCATTTTGGAGGGCTTCCTTTTAATCAACATCTCCCTTTCTCCTTTCTCATCCCCAGACAACAGGATGAAAAAGAATGAAAGTTAATATGATGTAATATGATGTATGAGCAAGTTGGAATTGAAAAGTTTCATAATAAAAATAGATATTCTTACTGGTTGACAATTAAGGCAAAAGAATCATTGATCGTGACCTACAAAAGATCCATCTAATAAGCTTTCTTAAAGTCTGTATTTCCTATTTAGGAGTCCGAATCAAGAACAATTACTAAAAGTACAAGTATCTTACTTTTCAATTCAAGAAATATAATTGCCCAATGAATTTCCAGCATTCCTGAAGCTTGTTGGGCACATAATTGCCAAATGAAATATAGAGGGTGAAGTTTGTAATCTTTTATCTTTTCTGAACAAGCACTTCCACATAACTTCCACATCTAATTTACAGGAAACCTATAATTTAACAGCCCCCAGACCCAGAATTTCTAATCTTGAACTGCTTTTGAATTTTACTTTCAAGAAACCGTAATGCCACATATTCTAAGCCTGAAATAAATCCCATTGCTTGAAATAAAATCTATGAACACCAAGATAAAAATACAAGAAACTGCACTTAAAACCCTAATAAAAGAACTATGAACATAACACTTCTTGGAAATAATAATTACTATAAAACTTTAAAAGAGAGTGGAGAGAGCTTACTTTGAAGTTTCTTGTCCATATACCTGCAAATTCCAAATTAAAATAGATATATATATATATATATATATATATATATATATATATAAATTAACAATTCATAGGGGAAAAAAGAAAAGAAAAGAAATTTAATTAAGATTAATGGGTGATTAGTTGAAAATAATGAAACAATTAACAGCACTTACTTCTTGAGATCTGGTGGCTGGCCTGACCTGCTCATGTTGAACGGCTTCGATGACTGAGCGTCGCGACCGGAAAATAACAAGCAGACTGAGAGAGAGAAAGAGAGAGAGAGTAGGGTATATGAGATCGTGTTTTAAGCCTTACTTATTCGATGCCGTTTTGAAGGCCAGGTTAGATAGATATCGATGGGCTGGAAACTAGTAGAGGCCCAATTATTATTAATAAAGAAATTAAAATCAATCTACGATCTCAAATAAGATTTCTTATCATATGGACCTGGGTCCAAGAACCTACATAGATCAATTATCTAATTTATATTTTGCCCGTGTTACTTCTCTCTCTTTTTTTTTTTTAAATCAAAACAGAAATAGCAATAATCTCTCCCCTATTTCAAAATAACAACCTAGCATATCTTTAACAATTCACAGCATTCGTTCATTGCTATTGTCTTCTTCAAATTCTTCAAAATAAATTCAACTAATTTTAGAATCAAATTTATAACCTCAGCAGAACAAAAACAACAAAAATCTATAGTTTATGAATAACACAGCTCAAGCTAATTCTATCGAAACTTAAATTCAATTCATGGCGGAAATCAACCAAAATACAAATGAAAAACATTCTCTATGCAACTGAAAATTCAATCGAAATTTGTAATTCACCTACTTATACATCTACAATCTCAATCAATCTCTCTTTTCCTCTCTTTCTATCTCCTTCATATGAGCATAGCACTAATAACAATTGAATGTACAGCTTAAAACAAGTTAATTTTATCCATTGTCCTTTAACTTTCAGCTTACGCACATTATGGTCTTCCAACTCAATTTTTTTTCTTAAAAATCATTCAACTTCACTACAAATGCACTTTAAGGTTCTTCTGTCAAGTTTTTTGGTTAAAACTAACGGATTGCTGATGTAGGCTTGCCACATAATTATTTTTTTAATTAAATAAAGCCACATAAGCAAGCCCCTCTCTCTCTCTCTCTCTCTCTCTCTCTCTCTCTCTCTTCTTAATCTTAGAACCTGTAAAACTTAACTGAGTTTGAAGATTTGTAAACTTGCATATTTTACAAATCCATTAAAAGGAAAAGCAAACTCGTAGCATATAATAAATATATTAAAAAAAATTGTGTGGTTCAGTTTTATTTGCTATTTTGAGTGCTCGTCATTGTGCTCTCTTTTGGTTACAGTAACAAAGAAACTATATGTTAAAAATAGGGCTTGATCTGTGAAACTAGAAGTGTAAAATTTATTGCTATACGATTGACGATAATAAGTACTGGTTTGATATAAATAAATTTCATAGAATTTTTATGAAATTTAGACAATCCAAATTGTCCTTCCTAATCAACAAATACAAAAGGACAAGAATGAAACAATTTTGTAAAAAAAAAAAAGAATAATATATATATATATATATATATATATATATATATATATATATATATATATATATATATATATATATATATATATATATATATATATATATATACACGCACACCAGCATGCCCAACAATCAGAGTGAGAATAAAGCCACATATCTATACAAGAAGGATGAAAAGAATGGTTACATATATATATATATATATATATATATATATATATACACGCACACCAGCACGCCCAACAATCAGAGTGAGAATAAAGCCACATATCTATACAAGAAGGATGAAAAGAATGGTTACATTTTGGTAGTTTTATGACCTCTTCACCTTCTTCAAAAATTGATAAGCAAACTGCACATTCATAATCACTGCCTTGGTCTTGGCCACCATTATTATTATTATTATACTTGAAACTTGACAGCTCCATACTTTAGCTAGCTCTTGTTGCCTCTAAAAACTAGGTTGCGCTGCCTTGGCTCTATCCTTGCTGATTTTACATGTATTTTTTTTTACCCCAAATTAACAGCTTAAATCTTAATCCAATCCGACCTGGATTAAATATTCAGGCCAAAAGCAAAAGCACCACTAAGAGCACATCCAAAGTGACAACTTCCATTGAATGGAACCTTACATACCAACTAAGACTTTGTTTTACAACAACACCTAAGTAAAGATCGAAAAAGGGCACAAAAATAACATATGGCATTGATCTATAAAGGTTTAAGAAAGATTAGAGGTTCAAAGAGGAGACCCAAAGATGGGTATTGAGCGAAAAGGAAGCAGCTGTATTGAAGAGAATTGAAGAAAGGAAAGTGGAAGAAATGGCTGAGATTAAGAGATTAGTGGCTGGTGAGGGATTGTATGACATGCAGGAAATGGAGAGCTTTTGTGACAAATGAGTTCTAATGGGTGATTTGAGAAAGAGAGGCAAAGGAGGGGCAAAAGAAAATAAAGGATAGGATTTTATAATGATTTTCATAGTGGTAATAGGGGCGAGTTGAAGCATAGAAATGGAAGCAATCTTCCACAAAGAGACAAAAAAAAGAGAGAGATAGAGGGAGCCAGGGGGAGAGAGTGAGAGAGGGCCAGCTGACATGGCATTTTTATTTTAAAAAATGCTTTTGTGGTGTGTGTACTATAAGTGTCCGTTAGTTTTAACGGAAAAACTTGACAGAAGGATTTTAAAGTGCATTTATAGTGAAATTGAATGATTTTAAAGAAAGGAAATTGAATTAGAGGACCATAATGTGTGTAAGCTGAAAGTTCGAGGACCATATATGAAATTAACTCATTTATAACTAATGAACCTAAACTTTATATTTAATTAACTTTACAAGAATAACAAATAAATATCAACATTATAACTAATGAACTTAATCCTTATGTTTAATGATCTTGAAACTAATAACAGATAAACATACAATTTATAAGTAATAAATTTAAACCCTATATTTAATTAATCTAAACTAATAACAGATGAATTTATAAAAAAAAAGTAATGAATATAAAAGATACTTACCATAAGAAAAACAAATGAACATAGAGTTTATGAGTAATGAACTTAAATCATATATCTAATGAATTTGAAACAAATAACAAATGAATATATAAAAAATAAATAATAAATGTAAAAGGTGCTTACTATTAGAAAAATAGATGAACATACAGTTTATAAGTAATGAATCTAAAGTCTATATTTAATGAATCTCAAAATTATAATAGGTTAATATATAAAAAATAAGTAATAAATATAAAAGGTGTTTATCATCTGAAAAACAAATGAACACATAGTTTATAAGTAATGAACCCAAACCCTATATCTGATGAATCTGAAATTAAAAATAGATAAATATACAAAAAATAAGTAATGAATATAAAAACCAACAGTAAAAAAACTATAAGTCTTTTTCTTCAAATTCTTCAACAAATTCAACAAAACTTTTAACACTAAAATCAAACACATAAAGACTTAAAAACATCAATAAATGAACATAAATCACAAGAATAATAAATTAAACAAAAACTAACAAATTAAAAACAAAAGAATAGAGAAAAACTTATTACAATAACAATTCCAGAAAAATAAATGGATGCAAAGAGAATACGAAAGAGAGTAGAAAAAATTCAAAGAGAATGAAAAAAATGAATACAAAAATAAATGGAAAAGAAGAAGTCATGAAGAAGAATATAGAAAACATGCAAAAATAAAAGAAAATAATTTTTTAAAATAACTAAAAGATAATTCATCAATACACGTACGTGTTTTGTACTTGTAAGTTGGTCCACCTAGCTACATGGACTCAGGTCCATTTAATAATTTGCCCTAAAATAAAGAAGAAATTACACTCTGTATCCTCTTTTTTGAAAAAATAACTCTTATACTCTCCATTCTCTTTTACTTTTCTATTGATTGGTTTTCACTTTTATATGGTTTTTCCTTTTTTCTTTTTTTTTTTTTTTACATTTTCTGTTTCAAGGCAAAAGCTGGTGGCCAAAAGGTTATTGACAAACTATTTTTTTAGTAGAAGTTATAGCAGTCAATCATTTTGTTTGTTTGATAAAAAATTTCTAACCAACTTAAAGTGAATCATGTTTACTTTCTTTTTATAGATTCTTCGAAGGTTGACTCACAATTAATATTAGTTATTAGCATTGAAATTAATATCGGTGGCAAATCTCTATGATTTTTTAGTATGAAATAATTGTATTAAAAATTTGTGGTTGGTGCTAATGGTGTGCATTTAAATATGTAAACTTTTCTTTTAGTGAGTTTGTTAAAATTTGAAAATTTATAAGGAAAATGCTATTCTTTTTATTAATAAATTTTTTTAGTGTTCTAAGTGACATGAAAATATTTCCTATGAAATAATTGGAGTCTTAATTTTGGTCCTTTTTTCCAATATCAATATTAGGAATGGTATTATTGAAATATTTTTATTCTTTTTACATTAGGAGATGGATTTGAATTTTTTTTTTTTTTTGGTCCTGAAGATTCGAATTTAGACATTTAGTTTTATTGTCAAGTTATATAATGTGTTATCTTGACTAAGCTTGGTATTTTAAAAGGAATTATTTACTAAACATTGTGATTAAATGCTTCAGAAGCAAATGTTGTTATTGTCATTTTGTTAAAAAAAAAAAAAGAAGTTTGGATTCTGAACAAAAAAAACAAATTAGTAGGAAGGAAATCTTAATTCATTGGATAGTTCACTAATTTTATTAGTATATATTATTCATTTTTTGGTCGATTAGATTGACAATGAAATAAAAAAGATATTTAAGAATTCAAAATTAGACTAAAATATCTGTGAAAAAACCATAATTTTTTTAATAAAATAAACTCCAAATGAGATTTAAACTCAATAATTATGTTATTAATATGGACAAAAATTGAAGAAATAAATAAAAGGAGAAAAAAATATCAATGCTTGTCAATAAAGTTGGATTACTTTGATTATGCCATAGAAATTCCATCACTTAAATATCAGATAAACTAAATTTTCTTTTATTTTGGGTATATGTTTGATTTATTTTGTTTATATATTTGATTGATGTTTGGTTGATTTGATGCATATGTTTAGTTGATTTTGTATCATTTGAATGTTGTATAATGTTTTCTCAAATTTTATTTTCTATATAATTATTTTTTATTTTTATATTATTTTTTAATAGTAATAATATTAATTACCATTTTCTAGTCTTTGTTATTACTAATGATAATTTATTAAATTTAAATATAACATATTTAAATTTAAAGAAAACCAAAATGAATATTGGATACAAATGAATATTTGAGTATATGTTTGGTTTATTTTATTTATATATTTGGTTGATTTGATATATATATTTAGTTGATTTTGTATCATTTTACTGTTATATAATGTTTTCTCAAATTTTCTTTTCTATATATTTATTTTTCTTTTTGTATTATTTTTTTAGTAATGAGTTACTCATATTTATGAAATAAATTGTAGGTGTTTGAGTTAGTCACTTACATATGTCACATTTTCACATTTTCTTTGTTCTTTCACTTACACATATCACATTTTAGTTACTTACACATGTCACATTTTCATATTTTTTCTTTCACTTAAACATGTCACATTTTCTTTTTTCTTTATAAAAATAGAAAATAAAGAATATGATAAACATTTAATTTAACTTTCAAATTCTTACAAAATATATCATATATTTAAATTAATATTATTATCTATGCTTGATGATGATTCCCATTAAAAAAAATTATGCTTCTTCAAAGAAAAAAGTTGAGGGTGTTATATGTCCAAGAAAGACGTAAGCATCTATTTCTGATATATACTTAAGATATGTTTAAACTATACTAGTTATATATAAGATAAACTTAAGATATACTCGTTATATACTTAATATATAATGTTCATTGTGAATTTTGAAAATTATTTGTTATTTTTTTAAGAATATAATTTTTTCTATCTAATTTATAGTTGATGTATTCTTATTATATACTTATATTTTTGTAATATTCAATATCCAAAAATTTTTAAAGATATATGTCAAATATACACATATAAACACAAATTGATTAAATTTAGCAAAATATATACTTGTGATATATATTTATAGGGTTGATGTTTGGTTGATTTGATATATATGTTTAGTTGATTTTGTTTCATTTTATTGTTATATAATGTTTTCTCAAATTTTCTTTTCTATATATATATTTTTTGTATTATTTTTTCAGTATTGAGTTAGTCATATTTATAAAATAAATTGTAGGTGTTTGAGTTAACCACTTACACATGTCACATTTTTACATTTTCTTTTTTTTTTTTCCACTTACATGTTACATTTTCTTTTTTCTTTCACCTACACATGTCAAATTTTTTTCTTTCACCTACACATGTCACATTTTCTTTATAAAAATAGCAGATAAAGAATAGGATAAACATTTATTTAACTCTCAAATTCTTATAAAATATATCATATATTCAAATTAATATTATTATCTATGCTTGAGGATGATTCACATTAAAAAAAATTATGCTTCTTCAAAGAAAAAAGTTGAGGGTGTTACATTTTCAAAAAAGAAGTAAGTATCTATTTCTGATATATGCTTAAGATATGTTTTAAAATATACTAGTCATATATAAGATATACCTAAATTATACTTGTTATATACTTAATATATATTGTTTACCATGAATTTTGAAAATCATTTGTTATTTTTTTAAGAATATACTTTTTTCTATATAATATATAGTTCATGTGTTCTTATTATATACTTATATTTTTGTAATACTCAATATCCAAAAAAATTTTAAAGATATATATCAAATATACAAATATAAATACAAATTGATTAAATTTAGCAAAATATATACTTATGATATACTTACATGTACCTTAGATATACTATTTCCTTGGTTTGTTGTAAAATATTATAGTTTTATTTGTTCATAATAAAGAAATTTCTACTTCCAAATTTGTTTGTATTAACCAAAAAAATTACAAATTTGCTTGCTACACTATTTCTCATCTTCTTTGATCCAAAGGAAATCACTTTTCTTTAATTTTTATTTTTTCATTTTCGAAAAAATATAATATGAATTTGTGTTGGATATTCTTTTGATCTTTTTCTCTGTTTTTTTTTTTTTGGTTAATGGAGAATCTAATTCATGTTGTTATTATTATTATTTTTTTGCTTTCATATGTTTTTGATGATTTCATGTGTAAAATCTTTTATTCGGTTTTGTATTGGCTTTTTAATTTTAAGATACAATAAAGAAAATAAAGACCCATAAATTTATTTTGAAACTTAAAATGAGATTGTGAATGGTAAATATTAGTATATATCAATTCCAAATTCATGATATTATTCATGAGATTTAGCAGAGATTTTCTTTATTATACAAAATAGCATAAATTTGTGAAAAAGAAGGAATGGAACGGATATTTGTAAGATTCTTAGACTGAATGTATAAAGTAAAATTGCCTCCCTTTTTCAAGCATTTCTGTAAATTTCCCTAAAATAAATTACTTAAAAACTGCAACTACTATTTACCAAAACTAGATCGACCAAATGTTCAAAAATCAAATTGCTAAAAAAACATTCAGATATAAATCAGACCCGATTCATATTAATAAACCTTATTTTGATTATTCTTTTTGGAATCTAATAGAACAGAGATCCGATTCATATCAATCAATTTATTTTGATTATTTTTTTAAAATCTAACAAAACCGAAATAAAGAACACCATCAAATTTTCACTATCCCTAAAAAAATGCAAAGAACAAATATACATTAAGGGTGTGTTTAGTAGGCCATAATAAGATGTAATATAATGTAATCAAATTAATTTTTAGTATAACTTTATATTAAAAATTTATTTGATTACATTACATTACGTTTCATTACGGTTTACGAAACGCACTCTAATAACAATAGAGCCAACTTAACTCCCAAACTCACATTAAATCAAATCAGAGTTTCGGTGAAACAAAATTTTTCAATATTATTAAAACTTATATTTTTGTTATTTCATATTAAGCCTAAATCAAATCCATCCCATTTTTCTCAATTAATCTTTTATATCAAGGATTCAATTAAGACCACTTCAAGGGAAATTTAACAAAAATATCTTATAGGAAGGCCTCCTTTTCTTGTATGGCAAATCCATTTGCAAAAGGAACTCACGGTAAGAGATGCCAAATCCATCCTTCGACCGTCGAATGAATTCCCTTTGTAAACCAAAATACCCAAATACAATAGCATGTATAAAAACAATATTTGTTTATTCAAAAAGGAAATAAAAAAAAAAGAACACAGAACACAAAATTATTATGACAGACCGAACATATTGCCAAACACACTGAAATTTCAAATGGAGCTCGAATGAACAAGACCATTATATCAGATTTTTAAGACACCCGAGAGATGTAGAAATCTCTTTTTTAATAAAAAACCAAAACCTCTTCTGAGATTTTTGCCCAAAATTCCACTAAGAAACCTGACCCTTGAGATTAGGCGACGGTGATTAGATCGAACGTTTCTATCCAAAAGAAGATGAGAGAGAATAAGAGCTTTGAGCAAGTGTGAACGAGAGTTTATATTAATAATAAAAAGAAGAAAGCACACAATTATATAATAAGTTTGAGGGTAAAGATGCAAATTCATATAATTTTTTTTTTAAAAACCCTTTTCCCTAAGTTTTTACTTAAAAAATGAGAGAAGGTTTTTGTGAGTCCAAATGAATTTTTTTTTTTTACCTTCCTTTTCTTTAATATATAATTATATATATTTTTTTAAAAAAGTAAATTAATAATTATTAATAATAACAAATTAAAAAAACTCGGATAGTGTTTTTAAAAAATGAAATATTTAATTTTCCTTATTATTATTTTTATAGCAAAATTTTACCACTATCTTTTTTTTTATATTTTTATATATTTTTATAATAATCAATTTAATGAAAAATATAAGAATTAAAGTATTATTTTATGTATTTTAAAATTCAAAAAATCATAAAAATTAAAAATTTTGCAAATAAATGATAAATAAATTCATTAAAAATATTAAAAGTTTTCTTCTTTCTAAAAATATATTTATTGCTATTTTTCTATTTTTTGACAATTTTTTTTCAAAACTCAAAAATTCAAGTGAGACAAGTTTTGTACAAATTACTATATTTTTTTAAAATAATTGAAATTTTAAATTTTTACTTTTGAAAATTTCATGTATTTTTTAAAAATAATTAAAATTGCTTGGACAAAATATAGTGTCTAGCTGCCTCTCTTTACAAGTTTTTAGTGTTGAAAAGAAAATCTCTTCAAAGCGAGTAAAATCTTTTCAACTCAGAAAAACAAGTAAAGAATAAAAGACATATATTTGAGAAACAAATTTAAATTTTACGAGAAAATATGCATGCCCCTAATAAAGCAAACAAATCGAAGGAATCTAAATCAATGAATTAAATTACAAGACATATAATTCTAGTATTGTTGTTCTTGAAAAGAAGCTGAGGGAGGAGTGGGAATTGGTTCTTGAGCATGAAGAGTTTATTTGGTTTCAAAAATTTAGAGAGAAATGGATCCACTAAGCGGGATAGAAACACTAAGTTCTTTCATTTATCCACTCATAGAAGTAATTTTACAATTAAGGGCTTAAGATGTTTGGGTGTAGGATCCAAAGGAATTCCAATGCATGCCCGACGAGTTTTTTATAAAGCTTTACTTCGATTAGGATACAGTGCCTCACGATGCTTGGATTGAGTGGGGATCAATTGATCAGTATGTTAAAAATCAGTTAGACATTCTTGTTACTCTTGATGAAGTGAAAATGGCTTTCTTCACTATGTCCCCTTAGAAGGCTTCTGGCCTAGACAACTTATAAGCAGTTTTTTTTTTTTGAAAAAAAAGTGGCAATTTATAGGTAGTTCAGTTTCTAAGTTTGTCATGGATTTCTTTATGAAATGCTTCCAGAATCGGTGAATGACACTTTGATTGTTTCAATTCACAAAATTCAGAATCCAGAATATTTGAAGCAGATGATTCCTATTGCTTTATGTAATGTTTTTTATAAGGCCATCACTAAAACTATGGTGAATAAACACAAGCTTAAGGACGGCAATAGGGTGGGGAATCCCCGTTCTCCATGGGGATTTGCCCTAAATGGGGTGGGAATTTTCTGATTTTTACCTCTATGGGGATGGGGATGGGGACGGGATATTTTTTCCCCATTAGTGGGGATGGGGTAGAGATGGGGAGTGTATTCGCCACCACACGGGGATCTCCGTCCCCACCCTGTGGGGATCCGATATTATGTTTACATAATTATTTTTAATACTAAAATATATATTACTTGATTAGTTTCATACATATATATTAGAGTTTCTAATTTTGTCACTCATTTATAATTTTTTCACATCATGATAATTTTAAAAAACATTAAATTGGATTGATTCATCTCTTCATACTTTGTATGTCTGAATTTATTAATATTTTTTACATTAATTTATTCTTATTTTTCAGCTATTATCTATTAATTATATATATATATATATATATATATATATATATATATATATATATATATATATATATTACTTATTAATATATATAGTATATACTAATAAGTTTTAATTTAAATATATTAGAATCAGCTTAAGTATAATTAAAATCTAAATTTTAAATTTCTATACTTTATATTCCACTATCTAAAAATATATAAAATTAAAAGGAGATAAAATAAAATAAAATTTTCAAGTGGATAATGAGGATCCCTGTGGGGATATCCCCATAGGGTCCCCATAGGGATGGGATGGATACTAAATAGTCCCCGCATATGAGACATGGACAGAGATGGAGATTCCCTACTGAGATGGGGATGGAGATGGGGGATAGTACCCTGCCCCCGCCCCCGCCCCGCCCCGCCCCACCCCACCCCATTGCCATCCCTACTCAAGCTTGTTCTTCCTAATACTATTTCTCAAATGCAATGTAGTTTTGTTCAAAGAAGGCAAATAATTGACAATATTGTTATTTTCCGAGAAGTAATCCACATGATGCATACTAAAAAAAGGGCAAAGGTTTGATGGCCATTATAACAACCCAAATTTGTAATTATTTTAGAAAATTTTATTTTTTTATGGAAATATAATTATTTAATTGTATATACTAAATTGGTATTTAAATTTTCATAATTATCTAAACATTTGAATTTTATGATATCGAGAATTTTTAAAATACATGAACTTAATGTAAAGAAAATATTTATTTATTTATTTAGTGATGAAAAAATTTATTAAATTTGGATATTATAAAAAATTTATATTGGAAAAATTAAAAGTGAAGATAATAAATTTTATATTTTGGTATTTAAATATTAATTTTTAAGAATTTTTGGAAATGAATTTATGTTCAATTACTTTTAATAATTCTAAAAGTGGTCAATTTTCAATTTTTAATATATCAAATTAAAGTATATTTTATAAGAAATTTAATGATTATTCATTTGTAATTTTTGGATTTAAAATGAATTTTCTATAAATTTCTAAAGATTTGAAAAAAAAAAAGAGATAATAAAAAAAAGAAGGACAAACCAGAGATTGCCACATGGCAACCTTGGGCTGGCTGCCTAGCTACCTAGAAAAGGGTAGCAATTACAAAATGAGAGAGGTAGATGGAAGTGAAAGAAGAGGGGAGAGAGAAAGGAGCATACAGTGGTTTTTCGGCGATAAGTCCGCTATGGACCTCCGATTGATGCATTGCCGGTTGGATTGAAAACCTAACATCTAGATAAAACTAACAGGACTACAATCACTCTAATCAGACACTAGATGGCGCCGAACATGCGTTCTAGCTACTAAAACTTCGAACAACCATATCTCTCTCATATGAGTTCTGAATCAAGTGATTCAAGATATGTTAGAGTCCTCTCTTCTCTAGCTTCAATTTACACTAATTTTTCCAAGAGAAGGAGATCAGAGAGAGTGATTCCAAAACTTTGAGGATCAATTTTTGGCGAATAGCAACGAGGGAGGTGTATATTCGGGCTCCTAACGTCGAGACGAGGTAATTGGTGTAGCTCATTGACCTCTAGGACCTCCATCCATGGCGACACATGGCTGGATGGTGGCAACATCGGTGATCCCAACTCAGCAGCTCCGTTTCATTATTCTGATACATTCTATGATATTTGTTAGATCTGAATTTGCATTGGTAATCCTGGAACTTCCAATTTCTATATAGATGTTTAATTTTAGTATATATATATATGTGTGTGTGTGTGTGTGTAATTTGAATTTTAATTGTGTTAATTAAATTAAATTGAAAGATTTATGAATGATAGCAATTTTATATTTATTATTGATTAATTAAGAATTATTTAGAAATTTACAAATTAACTAGAAGTAGTTTTTACTAATAAAATAAATTGGATTTAGTTGGATTATGTTTATGTTTCTAGAGATAAATTTATGAACTTGGAATTAACAAAATTTATAAACTTTCATGAATTTATTGAGTTAAATTTTATGTTATAAATGAACTTCTTAAATTTGATGTATATTAAGAACAAAACTATATGATTTACGAGAATTGATTAATTGATAAATTTAATTTAATTTTATGATTCTATTATATTCTTACATAGTAAATTTTATAGAATTATTAATATGATTTTATAAGGTTTAATTTAAGTTATTGAATTCAAATAAATGAATTTAAAAGTTTATAAGTTTAGTTGAAATTATTATAAATGAAGTTACTTATTTGAGATAAGGTTATATATCCATGAATTTGATTTAGGTTGTTAGAGTTAGTTAATAACTCATAAACTTTATGGAATCATAAATTTGTTTATATATTGTCTTTAATGTATAAATGTGTGTGTATATGAATTATAATATATTTTCGGAGTTAATTGATGAATCAAGATTTCAATGTTTGTTAGGTTGGAGACTCAAGAGGGGTCATTGATATTGTATTGGGTTGTGTGGGTTGTTGAGGTTATTTAGAAGTGTTTATTTCTTTACTATAGCTAGGAAATGTCCTAGTTATAGGGAAAGCTCTGCCAAAATTTCGACAGAATCTTGATATTCGTTTAGGTATAGCTATATAAGTGAGTCATTCTTATTCTGATAATCTCATTTGTTTATAGTATTGATGTCTCAGGTGACCTTCCAATCAACAGATGTTACACTCCGAGAGAATAGCTGGTTGGTTCTTTTATAAAATATGTGAGTTATATAGTTTAATATAACTTTCCATTTTATTATTTAATTAATATTTCATGGCACATATGCATTAATTATTTGTATGTTATATATATATATTTATGCATTATGAATATAAGCTAAACATCTTAGCATATGTATGTGATTGTTTCATTATGTTTGTATTGCATATTACTTATGGTTGTTGGATGGGATTAGGATGATATGGGAACCACTTAGGAATATGAATATGGTTATGATGATGATTGTGATAGATGAGATGATGATTGTGATAGATGAGTTATGACTAGTATACGACAGCTTGAGGGCTTGCTCATCGCTCGGTGCTGTTGCTAGTCGAGTCAGCCCTACGTGGCTTAGGCCATGGATGGTTGGGATTAAGATATTGTTTTCTATTAAAAAAGCCAGGTATAGGGGGATCAACTTCATAGATTGAGGTTTAACATTGTTCCTATAGACTAATTTCCATCCTTGTATGATTGTGCGAATTGTTTGTCTGGTTGGCATGTGCATTAGCATTTCAAACCTTTGAATGGTAAGTTATATTAGTACAATGTATCTCATTGAGTTGAACATTCATTCCTATTCAATATATTTTTCCCAGGTGGTGGAATAAGCTTGTGAAGATAATTTAAATTGAGTTATGCTATTTTCATTCTTCGATAGTGATGAGAAAATTAATATTCAATTATGTAATTAAATTAACATTGTACTATATTACGAATTCTAAAACTTTGCAATGTTATCTTTGTTATTTGTATTTTTTTATTTATCAGTTGTATAATTTCTTTTGAGTGGGTAAATTGTTTTGTTAAGCAGAAACCAGTTAAATGGTATATGATATTTGAGATAATGGTTTTGTTAGCTTAGCGTGGCATTGATTTGATTGATGTATGATTGGTTTTGCTTAACTTCTAGGCTCATATCCCTGATTTGTGACAGTTATAACTATCACTTGATAGTTTTCTCATTTAGTCAATAATCAGGCATACTATTGGCATTAATAGCCACATGCATCACTGTGTCCTAGTATCGATCACTTGTCCTTGGGTTTTCATTGAAATTGATCTTAAAAAAGCTTATGCTATGTTATATTGGGATTTCATTTATCACACTTTAGAAGAAGTTGGGTTTGGTGATTTGTGGATTCGCAACATTATGGAGTGTATTACATAAGCTACTATATGAATTCAAGCCTTCCTACGATGTTTGCTAGGGAGATGCAATATCTCCCCATTTTTTTGTTCACTGCATTGAAAGATTGTCTCATATCATTATGGACAAGGTAAGAAATAAAGGTGGGAAGCCTACTAGAGTTTCGCCTTATGGTACAGACTTATTCCATCTTTTCTTTGCAGACGATATGGCTCTTTTTGCCAAACTACTTTTGATCAATTTGGAGTTGTTTTGAACTATCTCAATATCTTTTCAGACTTCTGGGTAGCGAATTAATTTCTCTAAGTCTAGTATGTTTGTTTCTAGCAATGTGAATGCTTCATTAGCTAGTAAGTTATCTAATTTGGCAAGTATTCCTTTTATTTTTATCATAGGATAGTATCTATAGGTTAATAGTGTTAATGAAAGGCTTTCTAAGGATTATTTTAATCATATTCTTGATCATTTCAAGTCTCATCTTTTTGGTTGGAGAGTTATGAGCCTCTTCTTTACTGGTCGCATTACTTTGGCTCAAACAATTTTGTTATGCATCCCTTACTATATAATGCAAACTTTTGCTTTCTCCTCTGTGGTTTCAATGAAATCAAAAGGTTGATAAGACAATTTTTATGAGGTAGCAATGATAATGGGAGTAGTAAAGCTTGTCAAGTGGGATATAGTTACTTCCCCTAAGATCTGCAGTGGCTTAGGTCTTTACGATATGAAAAAAGCTAATTTAGCTTCCTTAGCAAAATTAAGATGGTAAGTTACCACTAAAAACGAAAGCATATGGGCTCAGGTTATTGAGATGAAGAATTTTACATCTAGATTTTCAATAAATCATATTAAGAAGAAGTTGAATGCTTCCATCATCTGGTAAGGAATTGTCAATATGGCTAGTATCCTTGCACATGGTATCAGAATGAGGGTGGCCAATGGTAAGAAGACCTTTTTTTATCAATACATTTGATTAATTTCTTTTCCTCTCCTTTCTATTACTACCTCGCCAATTAGCTTGACATCAAAATTTAAGGTAGTAGTGGATTGTTGGGTTTAAGGAGAAAGTTCAATTTGGAAGCTTTAGAACTTTCTTCCTATTGATGTTCTTGCATCGTTGGATGCCATGTTTTTAAGAAATAATAGAGAAGTTGAGGATTACTCTACTTAGGTGCTTCAGATAATGGAAATTTTATAGTTAAATCGGCATATGAAATTCAAACTCTAGATGGTAATGATTTGCATTAATAGTTTGGAAAAAGGTGTGGAATTTGGAAGCTCCCTAGAGAGTGAAAATGTTTCTTTGGTTTGTTGTCCATGGAAAATTCATATGTAACTCAAAAAGATGGAAATGTGATTTTACCTCTAATGCTATGTGTGAACATTATAATAAGCAGATGAAACTCTAGTTCATGCTTTGAGAGATTATGATAGAGCACAACAAATTTGGGCTAGTATTTTAGGTCCTCAAGAGTTTAATAGGCAATTACTTTTTAATTATTTTGATTGGATTGCGTATAATTTATTTATTTATAAACTAGTTTGGTGTAAAAAAGGTAGAGATGTTTTCTTTGCCAACTCTTTATGATGGTCATGGAAGTGGCAATGTTAAGCTATTTTCAAGAAGCATTTTGTGAGTTTTGATTCTAAGATTGCTTGGCTTTATAAGTCTTTTGATAAAATTAAATAGGCTATGAAATCTTGAAGTTAGGATAGTTTCCAATATGTCTTGTGAAGAGATTCCTGTTAGATGGAGGTTTCCCCAAGAAGGATGGTTCACTTTCAACTTTGATGGGTGTAGCAAGGGTATGGAGCAATTGGTTGGTAGAAGGGATGCGATCAGAGATAGCAATGACATTTGGATCACTGGGTTCATGGTTAATATTGGGTCATCTAATATAGTTGGTGCTGAGCTTTGGGCCATGTTGCAAGGTCTTTCCCTAGCTTGGACTAAAGACATTTGCAGTTTAAAAGTGCAATTGTATTCCCATTTGGTATTTCAATGGCTCAATAGGAATAGTAAGTGTCAGGGTATCCATGTTAATTTGTTTATTGCTTGTTTGGATTTTTTCAAAGAGATTGGAGAGTTTTAGTTCACCATGTATACCGAGAAGCTAATTAGGTTGTTAATAAGCTAGCTAATGAAGCCCTTCAATACCTAAGAAGATTTCATAAGATTCATTCTCCCTCTGCTGATGTGAGAGTGCTTTGAATAATGATTTTATGCAAATTGCTTGGTCTAGGCAAGTGAGAGTTGTGAGGGGATAATTTTTTTTTTTTGGGTAGCTATTGCCCTCCTTTGTATTCAAAAAAATTACAAGACAAAGAAATAAAATCAATAATACCATGAATTTAAATGAATCAACAAACTAAATGGCAAGACAAATAAATAAATCAATCAAATCATGAAATTAAATGTATTAATAAATTAAATGACAAGAAAAATAACAAATCAATCAAATCATGAAATTAAATGAATTAATAAATTAAATTAATAGAAAACTAAAGAGATTAATTATGTAATAAATTAATGAATCAATGGCACCAAGAAATTAATTAAATTAATGAATTAAATAAATATGCAATGAACAAAATAAATCAAAGTAGATCTTATTTACTTATTCTCTGTATTGAACGAAGTAAAGAAAGAAGAAGCAAAGCTTTTACTAGACCTAAAACTTGGTACAAAGTATATATGTTACTGTCAACTATTGAGGCTATACCAATTTGTCTTTTATAAAGAGGTCAAAGGTATAGTCTTTTTATGCCAAGTCTTATCTATACTGATTGTATATATTAATCTAATGATATAAGAACATATTGAGTAAAAAATGATATTGATGTCTTTTTTCATTGGGAAAAAAAATAGATTAGCTAAAATATTTTATTACTCATTTGTTAGAAATATTTCACTAAAATTTCAATATGATTTGTCGTATCAAAAAAAAAAAAAAAAAATCTAAACATAATCAAATAATAACCTTCATTTAATAAAATTTATAATTAAATTTCAATAATTATATTAAAAATATAATAATAATAACTTTGTTAATTGGATTAAATATTTACTTAAAGTAATAACTCACTTTTAATGAAATTTATAGTAAGGGAGTGGAATTAAACTTGGAGGGAAAGTTGAAGGGTAGAATTATCCATTAAGCCTTCTACTTTGATTTTTTCAGACAATAATTTTTAAATATGGCAACAAATATATAAATCCATAATGTAGAACTAAAATATATTTATTAATATCATAAGACGGATCCAACTAGTTTAATTAAAATTTGCATATAAAATTGGACTTGCAGGCCTTTGTTAATAATAATTGAGCATCTAGTAGTTTTCAGTCCATAGATCTTTATCTATCATGGCCTTTAAAATGACATTAGATAGGTAGGGTTTAAAACACGAACTCATATATCCTGCTCTCTCTCTCTCTCTCTCTCTCTCACACACACACACACACACACACACTTTTTCTCTCTCTCTCTCTCTCATACACTCACAGAATTTGCTTATTTTTTCTCGGTCATAAAGCTCAGTCAATCAAAGTTTGTTTGTACAATAAATGAAAAATGGGCCATGTCCATTAAAGAACCCATTAATGAACCAAGGCTAAACCTAAGTTGAAAGCTCATTGCACTTATGGATCAAATATTGTACTTGTGAATCAGTGTGACTTAAGAAATGACAATTGCAAGAAAGACTCTACGGATTAGCAAGTGGTGGAACCCTATCATTGAGTGCTCGATCAATATAGTTTGGATCATGTTAGTCAATCAAGTTTCTAGGACATGACCAATAATAACTTCCAAATGTTCATTAGCCATTATTGGTGGTTTAGGAGTGTCACGACTTATCTTTAGAGTTAAGATAGTCTTAGGATATAAGTAACCATAATGGCACCAAACACCCATAGAATCCAAGAACTTTCCAATAAAATCTTAATAGCATAATAGTTGAAAAAACCAACATTTTCTAAGAACTTAACCTGCATAAAAATGCGAATTTCAAATACCTACCTTATAGCCTCACTTCTATTCAAACATACCAATATCATATTACATACGATGCTTTATTCATATTTCATATCTCAAGTCAATCATGAAAAGAAGTTTACAACTTCAACATATACAAAATCGAGCATTATTATCAAACTTAATTTTATACATCCATGGAATATTTAAAACTGATAGTCTTCAAATGAGAGACTTTATATATACTTATAAATTCCTTAAAGGAGAAAGGGCAGTTGAGGAACACTGATAATACTTATACCTAGAAAAGAAAAGTTGTGGAGTGGGGTGAATATAAAATTCAGTGAATAAATAACACACATTATGTACATATAATGGAGTCATAAAAATAGCATTTTAAAACTTGCATATCAAATAGTTTTAAGAAACTTAAATATCAATAAAATTTTGAAAACTTGAAAACTAATTAACATTTTTAAACTTGTAAGCTTAATAACGTAATAACATGATAACTGATGAATTAAATAGCATTTAATAAACTTGTTTATCAAATATCATTACCAAACTTGTGTGAGGCCTCACCATAATACTAGTCCAATATGCTAAGGGATCAAAATACTCATTGAGAGAAACATCATGATTGGAACTTGCTATAAGTTCAAAAAATTGTATTTTGTTGATTGTTATTTGAAACAAGGAGTGGCTACTTTAATTTTGTTTATTTTAGTTGGAAAAATTAAAGAAAAATCCAATTTAATTGACTCTAAAATTATACCATTTATCCCAAGGAAAACCACTAGTCTTTGAGTAACCAAAAAGGGCTTGGGAACTAGGTTTTGGTTAATTCAAGAAATTTAGTTTGGCTTAAATACAAAGTAGTTTTTTATAAAAAAAAAAAAAAGGTTTTTTTTTTTTTATGTGTGCATGAATGAGTATAATATGATGTATGGAATAAATATTATTCGTGCAATGTATGGCAAATATTAAGCAATAATAAAGCGAAATAAAAGAAATCTACTTAATAAACTTAAGGGATCTTTCCTCTAACCCTTATGGGTTCTAGGGAGAGCATAAATTCCCTAAATGTAATCTAAAGAACTAAATTAGAGTAATAATCTTAAACAATTGCAAAAAAGAAAAAAAAGAATAATAGAAAAGAGAATTAAAGTTTTGATTTTATTTAAGAAAAGCGATTTTATCTCTAAACTATGTGAAGAAGGTGATAGAGGAGGAGTTGTTATTTTTAGTGGAGTTGATGCCTTAAAGATGGCATGCCTGCATATCTCTTTGAATGGGAATCAAATCCTACGCAGTTCTTCCTTCTTGTGAGGGAGGGGTTTTTTAAGTTATAGCCTTTGTTATAATGTTTCGATTAATTTTAGGATTTACTAATTTATTAATTAGATCAGATATTAAATAGTAAAATTAGATATTTTCAAATTTAGATCTTGAAATTGGAATTGAAAAAAAAAAGGAAAATGAAAGAATCTTTACCTTTGGCTTTCAACGATAAGGAACTCAAGGCACGAGCTTGGCACCATATCTAAGTTCCACCTTAGCTTAGGATAGCATGAGCACTCCTTTTAGAAGAAGGACTCTTGAATAGCATGAATTTTTCTTGAAAGGACAGACTTGGATCACACCATTGTTTGAGTATCATGAATTCCTTTTCAAAGGAAGAACTTAAACCAGACCTTTGATTGACTAGGAGGCTTTGAAATAGAATTTTTAGAGATTAGGATATTTAGGAATAGGGTTTTAGGTAATGATGGAGGTTTAGGGATAGGGTTTTAGGTGTTTGGGAGGTTTAGGTAATTAGGAGGTTTAGGAATGGGATTTTGATGATTAGGAGGTTTAGAAATAGGATTTAGAAAGATTTAGAGAGAGTATAAAAGCATGTAGCATTATCTAGAAACTGTTAGGAGGTGTCGGGTATTTTTAGAGGGAGTTTAGGGGTTAAATCCAGTCAATTTTTGGTATCAAGTTTAGAAATATGTTGCGATAACTGATCAAAGATTGTGGCAGCCATAGGATTCTTTGCAGCAATCACATCAGTGGTTACGGCTAGCGCAGGCTATGGCACTTTATTTTTTAGTCTTTTTCATCCGTTTCTTATCTATTTTTCTTGATTTTAATTGTTTTGTGCTTGTTATCTAATCCTAAATGATTTGAGGCTGGTTCAGAGGTTAGAGGGATAGGTTTCAGTTTTTGAGATTTCATTTTTTGATTTTGGCAATTTCGCATTTCGAAGGTCTGTTTATCGAGTCTAAGTGATTCTATGATTTAAATACATACTAAAGCGTGCAAAATTAAGAAAATCTATTTTTCCCAATGGGGTGCTACCCCCTGGACCCTGCTCATTAAATGGCTAGTGGGATCGTGCGTACTGGCTTTGTATAGTGTACTAATCTTAGCAGGTGTCAAACTGTAGCTTATTAGGAGAGTGTAAAATTAAGGGTTCACAGCTACCCCCTCATTAGAGTTGGCTTAATGGAAAAGCAATTATGATGATAGGAACATGGGGATGAGGGATGGCAAAAAGAACTAAAGTGATGTCTAGGTTAAGATTTAGACATGCTTGGGTGAAAGACATTGTTGAATTTTAGGATAAAGGTAAGTGGAAAAAGAACCACAGGGATGTTTGGGTGCTTGTTTCCAAATATTTATATATGGAGCTAATAAAAGGATGGAATGAAAAGGGGGACCATAGGGATATCTAGACCAATGGCAAGATATTTATGGTTAAAAATAGATGGATTTTAATGAAGGTAGGAAAATGAACCATAGGAATATCTAGATGATCGTTACTAGATATTTATGGGTAAAGGTTGATAGATTTTGATGAAGGGTGTAAATAAGAACCATAGGGATGCCTAGGTGATTTTTTACCTAAACATTTATGTGTAGAATATCCTAATGCTATCATAGGATGATCTGATTTTGAAAGAGAAACCTAATCCTATACTAGGTTGATTATCCTAAGGCTATCTTGGAATGGTCTAATTGTAAAAAAGATAATTAATTTATATTTTAGGTATGGATTCTAAGGTTATCCTAAGATGGGTATGATATTAATGGTTCCTGTCTTGATTTAGGAACTCGAATTGATGATTTATCATATTGATGGTCCATCATGCTCCAAGGATTTGGATTGATGATCATTTTTTATTTAGACTGACGATTCATATTGCTTCGAGCATTTAGATGGATTGGTGGTCCATTTTGATTCAGGAGCCTACAAAATGTATATGATTATGCAATGATTGGATACCTTAAACCTATAAAAGGTCAACTTGGTATAAAAGTGTTGATCTTTTTAAGAGAAAGATACCCCTATTTTATAAAGGTGAATATTTAGAAGAGAGGTGGCCCCACTTTAGATTGATAAAGGAAAGTGGTTTGATTGTTTTGTTCGAATAAACCAACTTAAGGATGGTAGGGTCGCACTCGATTTGGATGAGTTGTGAGGCTGGTCGGTTAATGGCTATCAGTTTGGTGTTAGAGGAAAGCTAGGTCAAATATGGAATAGATCAAGCTAATCAGCTTAGAAAGGCTTAGGCTCGAATGGTATTAGAAAATGTTTGGTTTAGGATCCAATTAGATGGCAAAGTTAGCTTTTGCTTTAGAGAAGATCGTGAGTAAGGTCATCTTAAAATCATAGATCGGTTTTGGCCTTAGCTGAGGTCATTTTGGAAGGCTCAATCATGTCTTAGCCTTAAAGTCAATTTAGAAGGTGAGTCAAATTTGGCTATATAAGAGGTTAGATTAGGGGCTTGGTCAGTTTTAGATTGAAAGGTTTGGTAAGGTTCTACTACAGAGGAAATGAAATTAGCTTGGTTAGGTTTTAGATTTGAAGGATTGGTTAGGTTTGGCTATGGAGGAGATAAAATTGGCTTGGTCAGGTTTTAGCTTTTGAAGAGTTCATTTGAGAGGTCAGGTTTTGCCTTAGGGCTAAGTCAAATTTGGCCTTGGGAAGAATCAATTTGGAAGCTCAATTTGGTTTGGCTACATAAGAAGTTAGATTAGAAAGGTTAGTTAGGTTATGACCTTTGGGAAAGATCTTGGACTTTATAAATAAAGGTTTTTTTTTTTTTTTTTTTTTTTAAGGAATGAGCTTTATGGTGAAGGCTTTTGGGCTTGGACTTTGTGAAGGCTTCCAAAATTGGGCTTCATAATGAAGGCTTTTGGTTTGGGCTTCATGATAAAGGTTTTTGGCTAAAAGGATTTAGAGCTTTGAGGATAGTTTTTCAACTTGACCTTTTTCACAAAGGTGCTTCGGGCCTCTTTTAAAGATGGTCGGCTTTAGCTCAAGTGTATTACTAAAGGTTTTGGTCATAAGGAGATCGCAAGCTCATGGATAAAGGTTTGCCCTTTGACATGATTGCATCAATTTAAGAGGATTAAGTTGAGAATGGTTTGCATGCCTTAAGAGGCTTTGATCTTAGGGATTATGTGTTTTTTTTTCCAAGAACTCTTGATCCTTTAAGGATAATCAGATTTTGGGAAAGAGACATGGGATGGGCTTTGACTAGTTCAAGCTTTCTTAATCAACTTAACTCGACTTTGATTTTGTCATGGAAATTGACTTCGATGATGATGAGTCCTAAGAGACTTGGGATTTATGGTTCTGCCCATAATGATATTTTACTAAAGAAAGGGTGGTATGAGACTTGAGCTTGAAAAGATGGAATGATTTGCTAATGAGGCTTGGGATAAAGTTTGAGAATGGTTTAAAGTAGGTTGGAACTTCTAAAAAAGGTCAGGGAAGTTGTATAGTTTTGCTATTTATAGCATGATTCTTGATTGAGACTCTAGCTATTGATTTGAATGTAGATGGCATACTAACTGAAGGCAAGTGTCCTAAGGAATGGCTAAATGACTAGTGAAAAAAGATAACTTGAACGATAGGAACATAATGGATTAGTGGCAGGCAATGTAAAAGATTATGTCTTAGCTGTTTGAGCTAAGAGATGGGGTAGATTAACAAAATATGGTATGGATGGAAAAGGATGACAAGCTTGAATGATATGCGTCCATTGTGGGACAAGGATGGATTAACGGTGCAATTTTATAGGATAAGTCCCTAATAAGGGAGGATGACTTTAGAATGCATGAGATAAGAAAGATTGATTGAAGATAATTTGGCAACTTTAGACATAAGAAAGATAACTAGGATGAGCTTTCTCTCTCTCTTTCTCTCTTAGCTCTAACTTCTGCGTAAGCACCCCCTTTCGGGTTTTCAACTTAATGATCTTGAATTAATGAAATTTGAAAGAAAACATTTCACCATGATTTAGGCTGCTACTTTTCTGCATGTTAAGGGGCTTTGATCTTTGAGTTCTATGTTTGACGAAGGTCTTCTTTGAACTCGTTGCCCCTTGTTGACGTGTGCCATTTGATTACCTAATGTGCAATAGGTAATTACATTTACTTGCTCTTTGTGCTTCGACTATTTAATGAGAGGTCCATTACTTGACCTTTTTTTATTAGGAGCCAGTGAAACGATTACTAAGTTGCGAGAATGGGGCACCTCAAGTTTTGTTCTATGCTAATTGTGATAGATTTAATAATGAAACCAATTGTTTGCTATTTCTCACTTTTTTTTTCTTTTCTCTTCTCTCTTTTTTTTCTATCTCTTTTTTTTCCTCTCCCTTTTTTTTTTTTTATAAGCTCATCCATATCGGACTAAATAAGGAAGATAAGAAAATTAATGCATAAAAAATGAAAAGAAAATGTAGATGTATTATTATAAAGAAAACTTTATTACAAGAAAACAAAAAAGGGACCGATATGATCGACAAAAATACATAAAAAAGAAAATAAGACGATGAACTTAGATTTAGACTCAACTTTGAGATCTGGACTTAGATTCAGATTTAAACTTGAGATTCAACCTCAGACTGGTTAGGTTAGCTAGGCTTTAGCTCTTCTATATCACACCACCTAGGGTTGAGGTAAAGTGGGATTAGTTCAGGTTCCTCATCACTATTCAGGTTAGTGATGGGGAATTCAAGTTAAAATGATTCACTTTGGATGTAATCTTCAACCTTTGATGTAGTTATAACCAAAGCTTTGAAGTTCGGCAGCTATTAGGTTAGCAAATGGGTTTAATTGGTTGGAAGTAGGTTTTTAACAAGGATGTATACTTGTTTTTGCTTGGATGGTCTATTTACCATTTAAGCAGCATTAGCTCTCTATTTAGTAAGGAACATAGAGAAATACTTATCTAGAAGTTGCTTGGTAGTTTCCAAGTCACTCTAATTATATCCACTTTGCTGTTGTAATGATATTGTTTGATAAAAGCATGACAGATCATCCTATGTTCTTCTATGGATCTTGTATAGTGAAAGGAACTATTTTATGGTCACTACAGATAGTGATTATTGGAATAGTTGAGTAAGGAACTCATCACTAAGTCCCAAAGGTTTCATTACTCCTACATATATCTTTAGATAGGTTTTAGGGCATGTGGTTCCATAAAAAATGCCTATTTCAGACATTTTGAATTTAGGGGGAAGCTTGGCATAAGGAAACAACACTAAGCTATCCACATTGATCAGGTCATTATGGTGCTTTAAGGATTTGATGGTTTTCTCTATAGCTTTAAGTTTCTCCGTGAAAATCTTAGTGTTTAGATGGGAGAAGGCTTCCTCACCTTGAAAAGAATTAGAAGGAGAGGAAGTGCCAAGGTAGGTGAAGGTGCTTGTCACTGAGGTGGTGTTGGCATTAGCCTTGTTTAGATTTGGGGTGGTCTCATTCGAAGCTAGGTTTGGGTTAATTGGGTTGAGGCTAGCTTGATTAATTATGGCCTATACTTCATCGATGATGGATTGCCTTTGTTCTTCAAGTTGGGCTCGTTGTGCATCTAAAATAGCTTGAAATTTTTCTTCTTGCTTTTTAAAGAAGTTGGTCATGAGCATGGTAAGGGCAACCATGTCAATTGTGTTAGCCATTAGTACCTTTATGCAAAACAAGGTAAGTGCTTAGGAAAAAAGCAAAAATGCAAATTTTGAGGGAAAAGGTTCCCTTTTTGGTGTTGCAGGCTAACTATATTTGGGTTTTGAAGGTTTTTTAAAGTAGAATAGGTCAAGGTCTCAGGCTTAAAGTATCATATTGGACTAAAGGAATTAAGCTTAGTGTAGTGTATTAGGCCAAAGGTATGGGGCTTAGGGTATTATGTCGGGCCAAAGGTATTAGGCTTAGAGTAGTGTCTCAGGCCAAAGGTATTGAGCTTAGAGTAATGTCTTATGTCGTGATGATTTGGGTATAGGCTATAGGTATTTGCTGATTTAGGGGAAACAAGTTGGTTTTAAAGGTAATAGGCTAAGGATGTTGAGCTTACGAGTAATAGGTTTGATTTGGAACAAAGGGTAGGGTTCCAATAATGGTATTGGTATTGGGGACCTAAGGTGTCTAGGTCTTTTTTTTTATGTTTTTTAGATAAGGATAGGAGGTGTGGTTTAGGCTTATAGTCAGGTAGTGAGGTTTGAGTAAAGAAACTTAAGTTTTAAAGTTAGATATGGGTCTTAGGGTTGCAAGCCTAAGGTCTAAGATTGAAAGTGGTTAAGGTTCACATCTAAGAGGGAGGATTGAGGTGTGAGGTTCAGGTGTCTGGTGTCTAGGGTGAGGTGTTTTAAAGGTTAAGGTGTTGATATTTTGGGTGACGTCAAGGTAATGGTGTTTAAGGCCAAAGGCAAGGGTAATAAGTTTTTAGGTTAAACGCTAGGGCGATGGTGTTTAGGTTAAGGGCTAAAGTGATGGGGTAATAGTGTTAGGTCAAAGGTTTAGGGCAATGGTTTAAGGTTTGTGGGGGCAAAGGTGATTAGGATAAAGGCAAGAGTGTTTGACCCTTCTTTAGTTCAAGGTTTAGCCTAGATTTGTGATGGATGTATATTTTGTTATATAGTACAGATGCATGATATGCATAGGTAAAACATTTCATGAGGATGTAAAGGTGCAAGATTTTGATTGTGATACATACAACTCAAGGTCTAAATCTAGATTTACTACATGAAAAAGGTAAGGGTGGTTTGAAAGGGAACCTATCACATTAGAGTTGCGATATACCTAACCATATATAGTCAAAGAGGCTCACATGGGTCTGACGGTACTTCCATATTTGTTACATCTTTAAAAGGATTAAAGGATAAATCACAGGTTGGATGATTTCACTATCAGTAAGTAGATCTAAGGAAGGTTGCCCACTTGATATTACTTTTTATCCTTTGATTTTGAGTCCCCAGTGAAGTCACCAACTATGAGATCTTGCCCGAGCACTAGTCCAATCCACTAAGGGATCAAAATGCTCTTTAAGAGAAACATCATGATTGAAACTCGCTATGAGTTCAGAAAATTATATTTTGCATATTGTTATTTGAAAAAGGAGTCATTAATTTAATATTGTTTATTTTAGTTAGGAAAATTAAAGGAAAAACCTAATTTAATTGACTCTAAAATTATACCATTTATCCTATGGAAAACCACTAGTGTTCGAGGGACCAAAGAGGGCTCGAGGATTAGGTTTTGGTTAATTTAAGAAATTTAGTTTGGCTTAAACACAAAATATTTTTTTATAAAAAAAAAAAGAAAAGTTTTTTTTTTATTTTTTTTATTTATGCATGAATGAGTATAACATGATGTATAGCAAATATTAAGCAATAATTAAGTGAAATAAAAGAAATCTTCTCAATTATTACAAATCAAAATGATAAACTTAGGGGATCTTTTCTCTAGTCTTTATGGGTTATAGGAAGAGCATACATTGCTCAAATGTAATATAAACAACTAGATCAGAGTAATAATCTTAAACAATTGCAAAAAAGGAAACAAAGAATAATAAAAAAAGAGAATTAAAGTATTGATTTTATTTAAGAAAATTGATTTTATCCCAAAACTACGTGAAAAGGTGATAGAGAAGAGGAGTTGTTAGTTTAGTAGAGTTGACACCTTAAAGATGGCATGCTTGCATATCCTTTTGAATGGGAATCAAATCGCACGTAGTTATTCTTTCTTGCAAAGGAAGGGCTTTTTAAGTCATAGCCTTTGTTATCATGTTTCAATTAATTTTAGGATTTAATAATTTTTAATTAGATTAGGTTTTAATTAACAAAAATTAAATTTTATCACATTTAGATCTTGAAATTGGAATTGAAAAAAAAAAGAAAAAGGAAAGAATATTTACCTTTGGCTTTTGACAATGAGGAATGTAGGGCATGAGCTTGGCACCATATCTTAGTTCCATCTTGGCTTGGGGGATGGCACGAGTACTTCTTTTAGAAGAAGGACTTTTGAATAGCACGAACTCTTCTTAAAAGGATAGATTTGGATCACACCATTACTTGAGTATCACAAATTTTTCTTGAAAGGAAGAACTTAAACCACACTTCTGATTGATTAGGAGGCTTTGAATTTTAAAGATTAGAAGATTTGGGGATAGGGTTTTAGGTGATTGAGAGGTTTAGGAATAGGATTTTAGGTCATTGGGATGTTTAGGAATGGGGTTTTGATGATTGAAAGGCTTGGTTTAGAAAGTTTTAGAGAGAGTATAGAAGCATGTAGTAGTGTCAAGAAACTATTAGGAGGTGCAAGGTATTTATAGAGGGAGTTAGGGGTTAAATCCGCTCAATTTTTGGTACAAGGTTCAGAAAAAATGTGCAACAGTAATTGATCAAAGACTGTGGCAGCCATAGGGCCCACTGTGGTAGCCTATTTGGCTACTGCAGGGATCCTTGTGACAGCTGCAGCGGTGGCATTGGCTACCGCAACCAACTACAAATTGCCGTAACCGCCTGTGGTTTGTAGCGCTTTGTTTTATGGCCCATTTTCACCTATTTCTTTTTTGTTTTTCACACTTTTAGTTGCATTGTGCTCATTATCCAATCCTAAATGAGGGCGGTTCAAAAGTCATAGGGATAGGTTTCAGTTTCTAGGGTTTCATTTCCTAGTTTTCCTATTTTGGCAATTTCGGCTTTCAGAGGTCCATTTATTTAGCCTAAGTGCTTTTAAATTTCAAACGCATACTAGAGGCTGCAAAATTAAGGAACTCCATTTTTTTTCAATGGGGTACTACCCCCTTGACCCCCTACCGGCTAACTACCTAGTGAGATTGCTATACTGGTTTTGCATAGCGCACTTATCTTAGCAGGTGTCAAACTGCGGCTTATTAGGAGGGTGCAAAATTAACGGTTCATAGCTTGTATTTCAAATACCATTTCTATAATTTGCCATTGTCCACAAATGAAACAGAAATCAACTTGTAATATGAGAACTTGTAAACTTGATAACTTAAACTTGTACTTGTATGATGAAACACAAGACTGATTAGGCATTTGTGCTCTAGGGCACTTGGCCCCCAGGTAGAACTTTGAAAAATTTAGTCCTATCAAGTGAGCTACTATGTGCATGTAACCTGGTGGAACTCCCATCCGTAGAGGATTTCTGTTCATTATTCACTGTTCACAATATCATATCATGAAGATAAATAAATAACAAGTAATATTTTCATTCTTGCAAACTCATGAACATGAAAACTTGATAATAAATTTAACTTGCTAATCCACAGAATAAAATAAACATATAATCATGAATCATGGAACTTGAATCTCTTGAATATGAATATATGAAATCATGGAACTTGAGAACCTTAAACATGAAATCGTGGAAACATGAAACTTGATTATCTTGAATGTGAAAATCATATAAATATGAACTTGATTGTTTTAAATATGAAAATCATGAAAATACGGGATTTGAATATTTTGAACTTAAAAATCATGAAACTTGAATATCTTGTGCATGAAATGATGGAAACATGGAATTTGAATACATTGGATATGAAAATCATGAAAACATGGAATTTGAATATCTTGAACTTGTAAATCTTGAAAACATGGAACATGAACATCTTGATCTTGAAAAATCATGAAAAAATGGAACATGAATGTCTTGAACTTGAAAATTATGAAGAATAAAACTTGAAATCCAAACATGCAATTCAAATATAAAATCCAAACATGTAGGCATAATGTACATTATTTACTTACCTCTAATCAAAAGCTTTCATACACAAATTTCTTTCTTCACCTCATGTAATAAGGTTGCTCCTCTATATCATACTCCTTCTCACTTTCTTGGATACCTCTAGTAGCTACAATCTATCATACAAACAATGAGAATTCACTCAATCACCAATTATAAACTAAAACTTTATAATTTCATGCATACATTCTTGTAATCTATCTTGACCTTACATGACTTTTTCTACAATATCTTAGGTTTTATTTATCCAAATAACTTGATTCCTTTTCCACATTAAACTAGATATATAGTTTTATGATAGATCATATACTCAACTCAAGATGACTTATACAAAATTCATGGTGAACCTCTGAATTATGTCTTGCTCCTATGCAGGGCATACTGAGCACTACCTATTCTTTTAATCATAACTCATTGGATACTAATCTATGGTCAAAACCATTTTACGTATGGATTCCAAATTCGTATAAATATTTCTTGTTTCTTGCCTTAAGTCTAATTTTTCATTTAAGGTACTCAATTCCATCAATCAATCTTAACTACTAATCTGAATCTTAATTCTAGGTCAGTATGCTTATAGGGAGAATATGTCCTAAATATATTGGAATTAAATCAAATCCCTTTTAAAAAAAGTAAACTAAACATATAATGAATTAATATAATCATATGTTTTAAGGTTTGCCTAATTCAGACCCTAGGTCTTCAAACGAGAAAGTCAATTCCTTAATATAAACTGAGTCTGCATTCTAAAACAGGTTTGGTGTAAATTTAATATCTCTCAATATACCTCATATTTGATCAAGCTCTTTCATAGTTATGAGATGATCATCTACAACTTTCATGTTTTAACTTAGCTCAAATTTAGATTCTAAGGCTCTCAAAAAGAGGGCTTAAGTTTCAGGAAGTTCAAATTCCTAATTTTGGTTCTACCAAACCCTAATTCATCTTATGCTAACTTTAATCAATTAAATTCTTGGAACTAATTTCTACCTTATTCATATTCATTTAAGCTTGTATATCATCTTAAAAACCAAAGAAAAGCATCCCCTAACAATTTCCCCCTTGGCCTAATTCAAAGAAAAGAAAAGAATAAAGGAAAACTTTCAACAACATAAAATTATCAACTCTAATCACCAAAAGAAATTAACTTGGTACACAAACTCACCTTGATTCAACTTATTTTCTTTAATTTTTAAAGTGGCTGTGTGCTTTCTCTCTCCTCATCTTATTTTTCTTTTTCTTTCTTAGTTAGTGAAAGCAAGAATGAGAAATTTAGATAAATATTAGTTTTTCTCTTTTTATATTTTTAGGAAGCTTCCTCCTTTCCTTTTCATTTTATATTTTTCATTTCTTTTCTTCCTTCTTCCTTCCTCGGTCAAATCCATTGTTTTCTTTTTCTTTTTTTTAATTTTTACTTGGTCAAATTACTATTTTACCCCTCCTCTAAATTGACCTTTTTATCCTTCTTAATTTCCCTTTCATTCTTAAGCATACATTAGCTTTTAATTAGAATCTAATCCTTTACTTAATCCATATTTAGTTAATTCCATGCCATGATAATCTATATCCTATCGCACTAACTCTTCAAATTCTTAACTCCATTCTACACTAACCATGCTCTACTTTTCTTGACATTTTTCCATTCATAAGCTTTCATTAAATTTAACTAACATAAGTTTAAGATTTTAATCCTCTAAAGTTCTTCCTTCCTTACTCACCATAAATCCTTTTTCATACTAATGAATTTAATTCTCATATCCACTATAAGGATCTAACATACTCATCCATCACTAACTTGGGTACTTGGCTTAATGTCTATCTTACATCAATCCTATAATCTTAACTTGTACAACTTGCATGAATTTGGTGTATTACAAGGAGTTTCACTAGCTTTGGAATGAAAGAGAGGAATGTGAAGGGAACCTAATTCTATTTCTAAATATGATGGAACTGTGTACCAAAAAGAGTGTCTTGATTAGCCAACAAACTCTATCTCTAACTTGCAAGGTCTTGTGCTATCTCTAAATTTGCTTGCAAATGGTTTCAGCATACTAGTCTTCCCTCAAATTGCTTCTAAATAGCTCCACCCTACTTCTTTTGAGGAGCTATGGCTGCAAGAAATAAGGGTTCGGAAAATAGTCATGATGCATGGAATACATGGAATGTCATGAAGTGCATGAAATGTGGTGATGCAAATGCAGTTCTAATTTTGTAGCCTTTTGAATAAAAAATAGGTCTTGATCTTTTATTTTCTTTAGCTTGGTGCCATTAAGTATAAGAAATTCTCTTTCTTTCTTTTTGAATTGTTTCCATGCCTAAAAAACTCCATGTTAGTTCTTTAGTAAGGTAATTTGTCATATCTCAACTCAGGAACTACAATGATTATAGGGCATGGGTAGACTTAAGGTCACCTGAATCCGTAAAATCCATACTTGTTAATAGTCCATCATGGTATCACGCAACTAAAACTATAAATCATACATGTCACATTCCTAAGATTAGAACTTGCTATCATAAACATCACATCATACAATCCATTGACATATCTCATTATGAACATAATAGTATTTAGCAATTGTCTCATACATATTCCTCTTCATGTCATGACTCTTATCATGAGCAATATTGATCAAGATATCCATACTCATTACATAAATGATCTTTATCAAATTCATTACTTGTTCTTTACTTTATACATTACAAAATCAAATGTACCATCTTATATCTATAGAGCTCTAGAGTAACTTTAAATATACACATATAACAATATGGGGCTTTACATTGATTTAAAAATCCCTAAGGAATGAAAAGACTTAAGGAATCAATTCTAAGTATCCTATTATGATATGGTCTTAATTGCCCTTGCGTGGTTATTGAACAGTCTTTTTATGAAAAGTGGGGTGTTCTAGGAGTTTGGATTCTGAATCCCTTCTCATCATAAGCATTTAGTTTCCATTGGGAAAGTGAAAGGGCTTTTCATTCTAGATTTTAATTTAACTATGAAATATGTTAGGAAAACGATTATCTTGCATAGACTAGAACCTTCAATTAGGAATAGGTTTATTTTTGAATTAATATCATCTTTCTTATCAATAGACATGTTGGACGATGAGGGGAATGATCTATTTATCATATTTCAATTTGGAATACCTCCTGTCAGTGTTATAGCTAGTGTTTTGCTTAATATAGTTCTTGATCATTTCCATCGGAAATTAATAAGGGCCTATCCTAGTCAAACCTATTATCAATTCTTAAATTATAGGTTCGTGGCTTATCCGTTGATAAGAAATAAGAGCACATCTTCAAGTGAGTTTATAGAAATAAACGACTTTAAAGATGAAATGGCTGCTATCTTTGATTATTTCAAAGATATTGTCCTAAGAAAAATATCCACAAAACTTATGAGAAAACTCTGTGAGTAAAGAATATATTATCATATTTGTGAGACTAGGTAAAATCAAAGTTGGCTCATGAGAATTGTTCATGGTTTACCTCTTTTTATATTTCTATAACAATTTTTTTGTTTTTCTAATAATGCTAGGAAACTATGGGAGAAGTGTATAGTTAACTAAACCTAGTTTATCTAGTTGGAAGTGATGAATCTCAAAGAGTAGGATAATTGGGGAGAGATCAAAAGAAGCCACATACACAGGTTATTAATATAATTTTGTGGTCATTAGTGCATGTGATTTAGGCCTTGAGAAATAAGAGGTTTCTTCATTATGAGATTGAAATGACAAAATTTCTCAAGGTAAAGTCACTCCTCCAACCTTTGCAAGTTTAATATAGCATTTTTTTCTTTCTAGTTTGGCAACTTTTTTATTTCTTGTATGAACATTCTTCTTTGAGTGGGAATTCTAAAATAATGTATATACTTCTAAATATTACATCATTATTGTCATTGGTGTCAAGACTAAGACTATGTATCAAATCATTAATAATATTGATGGTAGCAATGGTGAAATATTTAATGGAATCAACGTCTTTGAATTCCCATCCAAAGAAGACAGCTTATCTAAAAGTTGCAAAGGTTGAAAAATAATTTTACCTTGAGAAATCCTATCAATTTTGAGTCCCTGAAATGGAGAAACTCTTATTTCTCAAGACCCATATCACCAAACACTATGGATCACAAATTTATATTAATGACATGTTTATATAGGAAATTTAGGACAACAACATTAAGAAAATGCATAAATCAAACTTGCAACTAAAGAATTTAAGGGACAAATAGCTGTTAAGGATATACGTTTGATTGTTAGTTTGTGTTGCCTTATCTGTTATCTTTCTATTTTTTGTATTTCATATTTCTTAATACTTAGCTTGTATTTTACAATTCAAATTGTATAGCTATAGGACTAATCCTTATCTTTGTAATCTGTATAAATATCAGAGTTGAATCACTGAAATTAATGAATGAAACCAGTAGATTTCACATGGTATTAGAGCTACATTAAACATCAATAATCATCTCCTCTTCTTTGCAACACTGAATCTCCTTTCCTGCAGATTTTTTTTTTTCAAAACTAAGAAACTATTACTATGGCAAACCAAAATAATCAACTTGCTCTTCCTATTACCCAATTACTCCATCCATAACTCAACTCAATTTTGCTGTTAAGCTTAATCCTATAAATTTCTTGGCTTGGAAAACACAATTTGCTGCTTTATTGAATTATCATAATATGATAGGCTTTGTTGATGGAAGTAATGTAGCCCCTTCAATTACCATTCCCTCCCCAATAGATCCAAACCAACCAATACCCAATCTAGCATATACTACTTGGTTTCAAAGGGATCAACTTTTGCTCTCATGGTTACTCTCCTCTCTTAGAGAGGAAGTCTTTCCATATGTTACTCGTTTAACATCTTCTAATGCTGTATAGACTGAATTAGTGAACGTTTTTGGCTTAGTTCTCAAAATTGACAGCTTCAACTCAATATTGAGTTATAAGAACTGAAGAAAAATGATATGACAATTTCAGCTTACTTGAATAAGGCTAAAAGCCTTACTGATGAATTAGTTGCTGCTTGCCTTACCATGATTACAGCTGAGTTTAATGCCACCATTTATTGAAACATAGGAAGTGAGTTCTATTCTATCATCTCAGCATTAAATCTTTAAACTAAGTTAGTATCATTTCAAGAACTTCATAGTCAATTATTGGCTAATGAAATATTGCTTCAAAGTATGCAAGAACCTCCTCAAGCTCATGTCACCTAACATCAAAATTGTGCACCACTGCAACTATCATCATTTTTGGGTATTAATGGTTACTCTTTTCAGAACAATTCTCCTCAAGCTAAAGTTCAATGCTAAATTTGTGGCTATTATAATCGCACTACAGATAAGTGTCATTGAAGGTATCATTATCATGCTCGTTCCTCACAACCCCAAGCTCATATTGCCTATCAATTGTGTTACAATAGTGGTAATCACACCTATCAATTTGCTACTCCTAATTGAATGGACACCATACTCTGAGGCAACTCATCATATGACACTGTTTTGTCATAGTTTTATCTTATTTTTTATTCCTTTAATTATTAATTTATAATTTATTTTTATGATTTTATGATGTTTTTATTATATTTGTTAAGCTATTTTTAGTTGCATTAAATAATAAAAGAATTAAAAGTTTAGAGTAAAGACGAAAAATTTGGCAAGATGAATAACATTGCGGCAGCCCCCAGTGCACACGGCAGCCCCTAACTGCCTTCCAGTAGCGCTAGCTGCTTTCTCCCAGCGCCAGCTACCTTCCCCCAGTGCCAGCAACACCTTCCCTAGCGTCCGCAATAGCTTCCCAGCGCCCCACTGTAGAGAGCTTCCTGCTGCCCACTAGTGCCCAGTGTCTAGCTGCTCTCCCCAGCGCCCCGCAACATCACCTTTGTGCAAATTTTGAAGATTATCCAAGATTTTCAAGGATTTTCAACCCTAAATTATTTTAGGAAAGTATAAACAAAAGAAGAAGTTTGGTTGTTTTAAATAGGGATGTCTGGAGGAAGAGAATCATCTTGATTTTGGGGAATTTTGGGGGATAGTATCTTCTTTTTCAATTTTCTATTCTCTGAATTTTATTTTAGTTTTTAGATTTCAACACTTAGAGAAGATTGCTTTAGTGATTTTGGGAATTCTTTGTGAAGACACCAAAAAATTGGGTTAGAACATTGAATTGGTTTATAAGATTAATTTCTTAGTTATTTTCATTTTTTGATTATTGAATTGAAGATTTTAATTCAATGAATTCTTTTGATTTTAATAATTTGGAGATTATCATTATGTTTTCCATGATCTAATTTCAGCCTTATCTAGGGTTTGTGTGATGTGTTCATGATATGGAATTGAATATAATCCCTTTTGATTATTTTTATTATTCCGAATTGAATTGATTCATTATTTGACTTAGGTTTTGAACGAAGGAATGAGAGTTGAAGTTCAATTCCAGAATTCGTTCCTTTAGGATCTTAAAACAAATTAGAAATATAAGTTTCAAGATTATACTTTAGTTTTTGATATATGATTTGATAGAATAATTTCTATGAATGCGATTGCTAATAGATTGATTTTTATTCTTTGAATTGTTAGAAACTAAGGTTTTAGAATAATCAATTGGGTATATTCATGAACATATAGGATTGATAAACTGAATACAAACACTAGGCATCCTTCATTCATTATTTTTAAACCTATTGCATTTTAATCCACATTTTCTTTTAATTTCCTGTTTTGCAATTATTTCTTGTCAAATCATTAAAATTCTTTTCATTTAAGTTGCTTTAAATTGAGACAAATATGTCATTTGTAATTCCTTGAGAGATATGACCTTGGGTGCTTCCGATATACTACAATTGCCTTGTATACTTGCGGGTGCTTTTAGACAATTTATTATTCTATCATCTCAGCATTAAATCTTCAAACTAAGTCGATATCATTTCAAGAACTTCATAGTCAATTATTGGCCCATGAAATATTGCTTCAAAGTATGCAAGAACCTCCTCAAGCTCATCTCACCTACCGTCAAAATCGTGCACCACCGTAACTATCATCATTTTTGGGTATTAATGGTTACTCTTTTCAGAACAATTCTCATCAAGCTAAAGTTCAATGCCAAATTTGTGGCTATTATAATCGCACTGCAAATAAGTGTCACCAAAGGTATCGTCGTCGTGCTGGTTCCTCACAACCCCAAGCTCATATTGCCTATCAATTGGGTTACAATAGTGGTAATCACGCCTATAAATTTGCTGCTCCTAATTGAATGGACACCATTCTCTAAGGCAACTCATCACATGACACCAAATCTGAATGCACTTTACAATGTAACTGATTACAAGGAAGTGGATCAAATTCAAGTAAGTAATGGGCAAGGTCTGACTATTGAAAATCAAGGTACTGCATTCATTCCTTTTTTAAATAAGAACAAAAATTTAACATTCAAGAATGTCTTACATGTTTCATCTTTAACAAAATCTTTACTTTCAGTTCAAAAATTTACAACTGACTTTGGCCAACATATTTTGTTGTTAAGGATCAAAAAACCAAGGAAATCCTATTGCAAGGGCTGAGTGAAGTAGGTTTATGTTGTCTTTCATTACAGATCAAGCAAGCGTTCATTTATGTAGGTGGTTCTTTTGCATATTGGCATGCTCCTCTAAATCATCCTCATGCTAAAGTAGTTTCCAAAATCATTTTAGCAAATAAATTAGATTGTTCTAGTTTTGTTAAGTCTTTTTCTATTTGTCATTCATGTAAGCTAGGCAAACTAGCACATCTTCCTCTTACATCTATTGAACATACTAGTTGCCGCCCTTTTGAGGTAGTCCATTGTGATGCTTGAGAGCCTGCACTAGTATTATCCAATTTGGGTTTCTATTATTTCATTTTGTTTGTTGATGATTACACATTTCACGTGTATCTATTTTCTAAAAAATAAAAGTCAAGTGTTTCAAATGTTCAAAGAATTTGAAGCTTTAGTTGATCGTCATTTTCATTGTAAAATCAAAGCCTTTCATTATGATTGGGGTGGTAAGTTTCAAAATCAAAATTCATACTTTAAACAAAAAGGAATCATTCATTGAATAGCTTGTCCCTATACATATGAACAGAATGGTATCTCAAAAAGGAAAATTCATCACATAGTTGATAATGGTCTCACTTTAATAGGACATGTTGGAATTCCATTTCATTTTTGGCCTTATGCATTTCAAACTAGCATTAAATTACTTAATTATATGTCAAGTCTTATGCTAAAAAATTCCAATATGTTTGAAAGGTTGTTTAGGAAAATCACCCAAATATTTTGCTCTAAAGATATTTGGCTGTGTTGTTTTCCCATTGCTAAGACCATACAACAAACATAAATTTTATTTTTGTAGCATTCAGTGTGTGTATCTTGGGAACTCACCTACCCATCATGGTCATCTTTGTTTAGATATTTCTACTAATCGTATCTATATTACTCGTCATGTTTAGTTTAATGAGAGTGTTTTTCCATTTAAGTCAAACCAACAATGTGTCAATGTGAAATAAGAACCACAAGTTTGACCTTGGACGACAATGACTACTTCACCTCCGCCATTGCTATTAAGTAATTTTTTGAATTCTATTTCCTTATCCCCACCAAAAAATAATTTTAACTCAAATACTAATCCTAATATCTCTTCACCCCATACTCCTGGCTCATCTCAACTAGTCCCTTTATCTAATATCAATCGAAAAATACTCAAAATCATGATTTATAGCCACAGCTGACTAGTCTTAGCCATTCTCCTTCCTCATCCTTGCCTAATCAACCAGTCCCGCCATCTTCCCCTCATCATCATCCAATTTTACACAATACCAGCAAAAATTCCATCTCTTGTTCACCTACAACAGTAACCACCAAGTCTGAATTTGGTAGTTTATCCTCCTACAAATAATACTGAAAATTCAGTCTATTCCTTATCAATTGACTCTTCTTCCCAGCCACCTATACCATCAATCAAAACAATGCAACCATCATATGGAACTTTGACCAAACCCAATTCCTAACAAACATTATGCTTTTTTGATAGTTCACAACCTACCAAAAGAAAATTTTCTACAACTGAACCAAGGACATTTAATCAGGCCTTTAAATTTAATGAATGGAATGTTGCAATGTCCAAAGAATTTAATGCTCTCCTTTATAATTCCACTTGGAATTTGGTTCCAAAGCCTTGTAATACTAACATTGTAGGGTGCAAGTGGATTTTTAGAATCAATAGGAAACCAAATGGTAGTATTGATTGGTACAAAGCATAGCTTGTGGCTCAGGGGTTCACTCAACAATATGGTCTAGATTACAAAGAGACCTTCAGTTCAATGATTAAGGCCATAACCATTCACACTATGTTGGTTATTGCTTCTATGAATAAATGGACTTTAAGATAAATGGATGTTTCTAATGCTTTCCTACATGGTTATTTATAGGAAAAGATTTTTATGGCTCAACCTCCAGGATTTGTTGATCATTCAAGATTGGATTATGTTTGTCAACTCAATCATTCTCTCTATAGAAGCGATTGAGTGACTATTTATTGTCTTTGAATTTTGTATCATCAAAGGCTAACCACTCTTTATTTGTTCTTTGAAGTGGTGCTAATGATGTCTTTATTCTTGTATGTGTTGATGATTTGATCACTATAGGGTTTGATTCTCACCTAGTATCCTCCATTATTGACCATTTGAAAAGGGAATTTCTAGTAAAAGATCTTGGAGAGCTTTGCTATTTTCTTGGGCTTAAGGTCAAGAAGCAAGCAGATGCTATTGTGGTCTCTCAAAATAAATATATTTCATATTTGCTTGAACAAACTGGTATAACAACAGCCAAGTTGTGTCTGACTCCCATTGCTACCAAGCCCATACTTACGAAAAATAAAGGACAAGAAATTGGTGAAGCTAAGCAATATCGTCAACATATTGGAGCTCTTCAATATATCACCATCATGCAACTAGACATCGCATATACAGAGAATAAACTTTGCCAATATGTGCATTCCCTGAGTTCAGAGCATTGGGCAACTTTGAAATGCCTACTTCGTTTCTTATAAGGCTTAAAATTGAATGATTTGTTCTTTTCCCATGATTATGCTCTTCAACTTCATTGTTATATGGATAGTGATTGGGGAGGAGACTTAGATGATAGATGCTCCACCAGTGGTTATGGTATATTTTTATATGGATAGTGATTGGGGAGGAGACTTAGATGATAGATGCTCCACCAGTGGTTATGGTATATTTTTAGGCAATTCCTTGGTATCTTGGATGGTAAAGAAATAAGCAATAGTGGCAAGATCGTCAACAGAAAGTGAATACAAGGCTATTGCTCATGCTACAGCTGAATCAATTTAGTTAAAATCCTTATTAAAAGAATTGGGTTATGTTAGTCCAAAATCAACTCTATGGTGTGACAACATTCGAGCCATATATCTTACTTCTAACCCAGTTTTCATGCTTAAACTAAGCACATAGAGCTAGATTTTCATTTTGTGCGTGAACAAGTAGCAAATGGTTCACTTGAGGTTCAATTTTTACCCGCTGTGGATCAAGTTGCGGATGTTTTTACAAAACCATTATCCATCACTCAGTTTCAACACTTGTGTTTGAAGCTTCCACTTCGTGATGTCCATGGATTTGCAGGGGGGTGTTGAGGATACACATTTGGTTGTTAGTTTGCGTTGCCTTATCTCGTATCTTTTTGTTTTTTGTATTTCATATTTCCTAATACTTAGCTTGTATTTTAGAATTCAAATTGTACAGCTATAGGACTAATCCTTATCTTTGTAATATGTATAAATATTAGAGTTGTATCACTAAAATTAAAGAATGAAAACTAGTAGATTTCACAATAGCTTCTTTCCCATTTTATTCATTTTACACATATTGTTAATTCTTAATTCATAATAATTCTTAAAAGATATATTAATGTGTAATAAGCTTATATATATATATATATATATATATATATATATATATATATATATATATATATATATATATATATATATATATATATATATATATATATATATATATATAAAATTAAAAAAAATGTAAAAATATAAATATAAATTCAAGCTAAAAAAAATATATGAATTGAACTCATATCCTAATAAAAACTTTATAAATTTAAACCATAAGAAAACTCCAACTTGTTATTTTATTTCCATATACTAATATTTGTAAAACTTAAAAAACATAAAGTTGATCTTAAATTTTTAATACTCAAACAAATGAAATCTAAAGGTGTGTTTACTTGTAGAAAATATTTTTTATTTTTTATTTTCTCCAAGAGAATTGTGTTGTTTTCTTCTATTGTTTGCCAAAAATTAACAAATATTTTCACTTTCTAAAAATAAAAATCATTTTTCAATATTAAAAAATTAAAAAATATATTTATATCATTATTATTTCCTAAAATTGTAGAATTATATACTTATAAACATGTTTATTTTTTTAGGAATAAAATTCAAATGTACCCCCAAGGTTTAACAAAAATAGCAAATCAATATTATATTTTTCAAAAAGTGGATATACCTCTGACGTTACAAAAATGGGGCAACGCGCCCCTTTTCTCTATTAAGTCTGTTATTTCTCTCTCTCTCTTCCCACTGGTTCTTTATACTTTTTCTTTTTTTCTTCTTTTTTTTTAATTTTTCTTTTTTTGTCTTTCATATATCTTTGCTCTTTTTTTAAACTAATATTTATATTTATTTACAAAAAATATTTGTGTGTATATATAATTTCGCTTTTTCTATTTATTTTTTATTTATAAGTTTATATAATGATAATTATAATTGTTAATAAAATTTAATTATATTATTAGAATATAAGATAAAATTTTAAATAATTAATTACAATATTGAATAAGTACACTAATTTTTTTTTTTTAAAAAAGCATAATCACGTGAAAATAAATTAAGTGGTAATATGACCTTTCTGGTATCTAAACTTAGCAAAATTTGTTAATTGCATATTTAAACTTGTAAAATTTTTAATTTAGTGTTTGAACTATAAAAAAGTTTCAACCAAGTGCTTTTCTCCAGTTTCAAACCAATGACTAGATAAGTAATGTTGACTTAGATTATAGAGCTAACTTTTAGTGTTTCAATTGGTTTTATTACAGTAACATGAAATTAAAAATTAAAAGAAAAATAGAAAAAAAAATAATCCTCTTTGCCTTCACTTGTTTTGTCTCTCCTTAATTACTCACTCTTCTTCACCTTCATGCTCAATCCGTTTCTTCTTCTCCATTTCTCTCAAATCAAACAACAACAACCAATTAATCTATAACAGAGAAATACAAGAAACCCTAGTATTTACAGAGAAACAGTATTGTAGATTGGAAATATAATACTGTTTCTATGAGACGAAGTTTTTGCAAATTTAATGGCAAAATTTATAAGAAACAGTATAAATTTAATGGCAGAGTTTTTTGATGGTGAAATCATCAAGTTTGATGATAAGTATTTTGATAGCGAAGACAGTATTTATCATCAAGATCGTATTTATCATCAAATTTCTCTAAATTTGTTATCTAACCCAAACTTGGAGTAAGTTCTCTCTACCATAAATCTAATACTATCTTGTCTTATTTAGCAAAATCATCAAGTTTGATCATCAACTTTTTTGATGGCGAAATCATTCAAGTTTGATGATAAGTAAATCCAACAGTCTTTTTGCGAATTTAAGTATTTATCAGTGCTAAATTTGTTATTTATCATAAACAGTATTTATAGAGAAATACAAGATTTGGGTCCTCCACAAGAAGCTAGAAAGAAAGGGCTTAAACAGTATTTAACATAGGGTAAAATCACCATTTTATTTTAACAATTAAAAATATTGTTATTTCTGTGAATTATTAGATGGGTTTGTTGCAAAATATATTAATTCTATGGGTTTTTATTTCTTGGTGAATTATAGATTTAAATGAATATGAAAAAGTTTGAATTTTGTATTTAATGGTACTGAGTAATTTGGATTCTTGTGTATTTAGAAAAGAAAGAAGTTTTTGTGAAAAGATGGTATGGTTGTAAGAATTCTAAAAATTTTAGATCATTTTGAAATTTTTTAGGAATCCACTTGTAATTAATTTTTTGAGTTAAGAGTCCACATGTAATTTTTAAAAAAAAATTAAAAATTTTAATTCTCATAAGCATTGTAACTGAAAATTACACTTGATTAAAATTTTTTTTACAGATTCAAATAATAAATTGAAACTTTTATAATTTCAAATATCTAATTGACAAATTTTGCTAAGTTCAAACACCAAAAAAGTCATTTTACCTAAATTAACAACATGACTAAGTTTTATTAAAAAAATTATTTGAAATATAATAAGAAAATTTCTAAATAACATTTAAAATTAGTATTTATTATTATTATTATTATTATTATTATTATTATTATTATTATTATTATATAAACATTGATTTTGAAAAGTTGTTCATAAATTTTCTTACCATGTTTCAAACAATTTTTTTAATAAAAACTAATTATATAATTAATTTATTTTCATGTTATTATATTTTTTAAAAAAATTCAGAGTGTATTTATTCAATATCATAATAAATATTTTTAAATTTTTATCTTATATTTTAATAATATAATAAAATTTTATTAATAATTACAACTATCATTATATAAATTTATAAATAAAAAATAAAATTATATATACATACATAAATATTTTCGTGAGTAAATATAAAACATAAATTAAAAAAAGGCAAAGATATAAGGAAGACAAAAGAAAATTTAAAAAAAAAAAAGGAAAAAAAGTGTAAAGAACTAGAGAAGAGAGAGATAACAAACTTAATAGGTAAAAGAGGCGTGTTGTTCCGTTTTTATAATATCAGAGAAATATCCACTCCTTAAAAAATATAAAATGTCGATCTGCTATTTCTACTAAACTCTGAAGGTATACTGAAACCTTATCTCTTTTTTTATTTTGTATATTTTCTAATACATTATTATTTAATAAATTAAAAATAATTTATTAACGACTTGTTCCTTGTCATTTTTTTTAAAAAAAAAATCAATTAAAAAAATTGAAATATGTAATTATAATGTTTAGTTTAACAAGTCAATTAACAAGTTTAGTAAAAAAAAAAAAAGGAAATTATCTTTTATTATATTACTTTTTTAAGTGTAAATTATTTTAAAATAAAAGGCAAAAAATTAAAAATATTATAAATTTAAACATAACTCGATATGGTTTAGCATATAGGATAAATGAATAACTATTCAAAAGAAATGATTAATAATAGTTAAAATTAATAAAATTAAAATGAAATAAAAAAGAAATTAAATTAAAATTATACCTTAACAAAATCAGGAGGAATAACAAATTTGTATGGCAGAAAATTAAAAATAATATAGAGTATAATAAAATTAAATTAGAAATAAAAACTAAAAGAAACTAATTTTGGATATTTTATAAATTAATAAATCAATAATTTATTTATAATTTTTAAATATATTATAATATGAAATTTATTTAAATTTTAATTTCTCGTTTATTTAATTAATTAATAAAAAACTTAAAATTTACAATTTTCCTTTATTTTTAATTTAATGAAAACTCCAAATAAAAATTGAAATTGAAATTGAAAGTAGAAAATAAAAATAAAATAAATTGTTAATTTATTAAATTTTAAAATAAATAATTGAAAATTTCAATACAACTAAAATTTAAATTTAATTTACTATTAATTTCTTTGATTAATAAATTTTTATTATTTAATTAAAATAATTTAATTAGGATTTAAGGTATAGGGTATGGATGTAGGGTTATATGATTTTGGGATTTTCAGATTTGGGGGTTTGAATTTTAAGTTTGGGATTCAAAATTAACTGTTTTAGGGTTTATAATTAAAGTAATAATATAGTATTTTCTCCGTTTCAAAACATTCGTCGTTTTATAAAAAAAAATATTTTAATTTATTTATAATTTTAAGATTTTAAGAATATATTTATTATTTTTTCAACTTCATCCTCTATTTATTTATTAAAAATTTATATTAATCGCTTTTATTTTTCTACATCAAAATTAATAAAACATATTTTAATCTTTTTATTTTAGGATTATAATAATTTAATAATTTTTTAAATTTATATCAAAATTTTAAACCACAAATATTTTGAAATGGTGGAAATAACTTGTAAACATTTTATTATACAGTAATATAGACATTAATTAAGCAAGTGAAAAAGATACATGGAATGTGAAATACTATATTCTATTTTATTATACATGGAATGTGAAATACTATATTTTATTTTATTACACAATAATTTATTTAATTACGTTACATTAAATATAACCTTAAATTCTAATTTGATACGGAATTGTTTATCTTTTTATCCTCTCAAAGACGTGAAAAATGAGAAATTTCACGAAATTTGTGTCATTTAAACCATACAAAATTACTATTTAAGCCTTTAACGAAGTAAATTTTCATTTGTCCCTGTCACTAATGCTTCTGACACTCCAATTTTGAAGTTTTATTAGTTCCTCTGCCTATTGTAGCACTAATGGCGATAATCTATTCGGGATTGTCAATCTCTCCTTTGTTTTTGTCTTCTCTTCTTCTTCTTCTTCTTCCTTTCAATTCAAATTCTACCCTTGTTTTATCTTCTCTTCTTAGAATGAAAGCTAATGAAAAATGAGAAAGCCGACTAAACAACAAAAGCTTCATCATCAACAACTACTGCTAGTTCTTGTATTGGCTGCTTCACTTTCACTAAGTATAGCTTTTTTTGAGTATAAGTATCCTCTACAAAGCAGCAAATTCCAATTCTACCCTAACCCAGACCTGCATTTTCATCTTCATAATTTTTCTTATGAGCCACCGCCACTAGCACCACCGACCACCATTACTCCCACCACCCCCACCCCCACCACCAGTGCACAGTCAAAATGGGAAAATGGCCCATATCACAATTGGGAGCTTTTTTATGTGGATTTTGAAGAAATGATGCAACATTTGAAGATCTTTGTTTATCCTGATGTATTCAATAAAAGTAGCCCTTTTGCTAACATATTCCTGCCCCTCCAAAACCCTTTTCATCACCCAAAATTAGGCAATTATATGAGCGAACACATGTTCAAGGTATGCCTTCTTCACAGTTCTTTGCTCACTTCAGTCCCTGAACAAGCCCATTTCTTTTTTCTTCCCTTTTCTATCAACAACCTCAGAAATGACCCTCGTTTCCATTCTGAGGCATCCATCTCAAAATTTGTTACCCAATACACCACAAACATTAGCCACCACTTCAGATTTTGGAATGCCTCGGCAGGTGCTGATCATTTCTATGTGTGTTGCCATTCAATTGGGCGCCAGGCAGCCTCCGGGTACCGTCCTTTGTACAATAATGCTATTCAGCTCACTTGCTCTTCCAGCTACTTCCAGCGTTTTTTTGTTTCACATAAAGATGTGGGGCTTCCCCAAGTTTGGCCTCGCCCTCCTCAGAGTGGAATTGCATTGAATCCCCCTCATTCCAGGTGAGTGGTCATCTTCCAACTAAGCACCACTGCTCTGTTTGCCTGTCCTCTCATTTTAATTCTCATGGTCTGTTCATAGTCAAATTAGTTAATAGTTACACAAATGATAAGAGTGTAACTATTAGGTTTTTTTGGGGTGTTAATGAAAGGAAGAGAAATTAAATTAAAATGAATTGACACTTTTCTAATGTGGTTTGAACTTTGATATTTGAACTAGTTAATAAAAAAAAAAGAAGGAAATCGGACTTTGAAAGAAATAACCATGTGAATGGCTAAATTAAAACCTAAATAAATACAAATAAATAAAAATTTTTATATAAACAAATTAAATTCTTCATATATAATTCCGGTTCCTGGAAGATCCCAGAGCGTCAAACCTAATCAACCAGATTAGGCATCATTGGCACTGGTAAACTGTATGGCTAACCTAATAATGAAAGTTTAATAAACATGTTAGTAAATAGGGGAAAACAAAACAAAACCATTCATGTAATAGGGGGAACGAAATGTGAGCAGCTTAAACACTGAAAATGGGGTTGTGAGAGAGCAATACAAGACTTGTGTTGGGAGTCAATGGCTATTGATAGCTCTTTGTTTATGCAAATAATACTATATCAGATAATTAAAGTAAATTGGAAAGCCAATTTCTAGTTTGATCTATTTTCTTTCACTCTTTAATACCAAAACAAAGGAAAAACCTAGCAATTTCATTTCCTTGATTTCTTTTGCAAACTGGGAACCTACTTTGAGAGGTCTTATTTAAAAACACCTGTGCATTGTGCAGGCATAGACTTGTCTACTATGCTGGACGTACTCAAAATTCTCAAGTTCGCCGGGAGCTGGTAAATTTATGGGGAAATGATACTGACATGGACATATTTAATGGGAGTTCAAATTTCCCTTATGATGAAGGCTTTAAGAGGAGTAAATATTGCCTCCATGTTAAAGGTTATGAAGTTAACACTGCAAGGATTAGTGATGCTATACATTATGGGTGTATTCCTGTAATAATTTCCAATTATTATGACCTTCCGTTTGCTAATGTCTTGGACTGGAGCAAGTTTTCGGTTATCATTAACCAAGGAGATATTGCCTTCTTAAAAGCGAGATTGCTGGTTATAACAACACAAACATACCTGGAAATGTACCGTAATCTCTTGAAAGTTAGGAGACACTTTGAATGGCATACAACACCGAAGGCCTACGATTCCTTTTACATGACCGCTTACCAGTTATGGCTTAGAAGAAGCATTCATCGGTTGCCTTAGTAAACATTAGCAGACTGTTCTGTTTTCTGAATATATTCAAGGTACAACATCTCATTAAGTTACAGCTTCTTGTGCAAATCTATATTACTATATTTGAGTTGAGAAAACATTGGAAATGAGCTATGTATATTCTTAAAGCATGAAATGAGCTCTTTTTTTTTTTTATTTTTTGCTAAATTTCATTTATTTTAATTGGGCTTTGAATTCGATACCTTTCAGCTCTAAAGACGACTCGGTGATACTAAAGCAAAAACTCATTAGTAAGGAAGAGCTATTCTAATACCATAGAAGGTAATCTAAAAATAACATTATTAATCATTATTAATGAATAATCTAAAAATACCATGGAAGGTACCACCAACGCAGTCAAGTTTATTCTCTGTCCCACCTTGTACTTGCTAATCATTATTAATAAATAAAATAAAAATAACATCCTATGTCTAAATGGAAGTAATTCTAATAGCATATTCTTGAACTGAACAACTAAGACTGGGTCAAATGTGTGTATGTACTAATGGAAATGATTTTGGATTTTAAAGACCATTCATCATGAAAAAAATCATAACTTGAACATAATTAAAATTTACAATTTTCCTTTATTTTTAATTTAATGAAAACTCCAAATAAAAATTGAAATTGAAATTGAAAGTAGAAAATAAAAATAAAATAAATTGTTAATTTATTAAATTTTAAAATAAATAATTGAAAATTTCAATACAACTAAAATTTAAATTTAATTTACTATTAATTTCTTTGATTAATAAATTTTTATTATTTAATTAAAATAATTTAATTAGGATTTAAGGTATAGGGTATGGATGTAGGGTTATATGATTTTGGGATTTTCAGATTTGGGGGTTTGAATTTTAAGTTTGGGATTCAAAATTAACTGTTTTAGGGTTTATAATTAAAGTAATAATATAGTATTTTCTCCGTTTCAAAACATTCGTCGTTTTATAAAAAAAAATATTTTAATTTATTTATAATTTTAAGATTTTAAGAATATATTTATTATTTTTTCAACTTCATCCTCTATTTATTTATTAAAAATTTATATTAATCGCTTTTATTTTTCTACATCAAAATTAATAAAACATATTTTAATCTTTTTATTTTAGGATTATAATAATTTAATAATTTTTTAAATTTATATCAAAATTTTAAACCACAAATATTTTGAAATGGTGGAAATAACTTGTAAACATTTTATTATACAGTAATATAGACATTAATTAAGCAAGTGAAAAAGATACATGGAATGTGAAATACTATATTCTATTTTATTATACATGGAATGTGAAATACTATATTTTATTTTATTACACAATAATTTATTTAATTACGTTACATTAAATATAACCTTAAATTCTAATTTGATACGGAATTGTTTATCTTTTTATCCTCTCAAAGACGTGAAAAATGAGAAATTTCACGAAATTTGTGTCATTTAAACCATACAAAATTACTATTTAAGCCTTTAACGAAGTAAATTTTCATTTGTCCCTGTCACTAATGCTTCTGACACTCCAATTTTGAAGTTTTATTAGTTCCTCTGCCTATTGTAGCACTAATGGCGATAATCTATTCGGGATTGTCAATCTCTCCTTTGTTTTTGTCTTCTCTTCTTCTTCTTCTTCTTCCTTTCAATTCAAATTCTACCCTTGTTTTATCTTCTCTTCTTAGAATGAAAGCTAATGAAAAATGAGAAAGCCGACTAAACAACAAAAGCTTCATCATCAACAACTACTGCTAGTTCTTGTATTGGCTGCTTCACTTTCACTAAGTATAGCTTTTTTTGAGTATAAGTATCCTCTACAAAGCAGCAAATTCCAATTCTACCCTAACCCAGACCTGCATTTTCATCTTCATAATTTTTCTTATGAGCCACCGCCACTAGCACCACCGACCACCATTACTCCCACCACCCCCACCCCCACCACCAGTGCACAGTCAAAATGGGAAAATGGCCCATATCACAATTGGGAGCTTTTTTATGTGGATTTTGAAGAAATGATGCAACATTTGAAGATCTTTGTTTATCCTGATGTATTCAATAAAAGTAGCCCTTTTGCTAACATATTCCTGCCCCTCCAAAACCCTTTTCATCACCCAAAATTAGGCAATTATATGAGCGAACACATGTTCAAGGTATGCCTTCTTCACAGTTCTTTGCTCACTTCAGTCCCTGAACAAGCCCATTTCTTTTTTCTTCCCTTTTCTATCAACAACCTCAGAAATGACCCTCGTTTCCATTCTGAGGCATCCATCTCAAAATTTGTTACCCAATACACCACAAACATTAGCCACCACTTCAGATTTTGGAATGCCTCGGCAGGTGCTGATCATTTCTATGTGTGTTGCCATTCAATTGGGCGCCAGGCAGCCTCCGGGTACCGTCCTTTGTACAATAATGCTATTCAGCTCACTTGCTCTTCCAGCTACTTCCAGCGTTTTTTTGTTTCACATAAAGATGTGGGGCTTCCCCAAGTTTGGCCTCGCCCTCCTCAGAGTGGAATTGCATTGAATCCCCCTCATTCCAGGTGAGTGGTCATCTTCCAACTAAGCACCACTGCTCTGTTTGCCTGTCCTCTCATTTTAATTCTCATGGTCTGTTCATAGTCAAATTAGTTAATAGTTACACAAATGATAAGAGTGTAACTATTAGGTTTTTTTGGGGTGTTAATGAAAGGAAGAGAAATTAAATTAAAATGAATTGACACTTTTCTAATGTGGTTTGAACTTTGATATTTGAACTAGTTAATAAAAAAAAAAGAAGGAAATCGGACTTTGAAAGAAATAACCATGTGAATGGCTAAATTAAAACCTAAATAAATACAAATAAATAAAAATTTTTATATAAACAAATTAAATTCTTCATATATAATTCCGGTTCCTGGAAGATCCCAGAGCGTCAAACCTAATCAACCAGATTAGGCATCATTGGCACTGGTAAACTGTATGGCTAACCTAATAATGAAAGTTTAATAAACATGTTAGTAAATAGGGGAAAACAAAACAAAACCATTCATGTAATAGGGGGAACGAAATGTGAGCAGCTTAAACACTGAAAATGGGGTTGTGAGAGAGCAATACAAGACTTGTGTTGGGAGTCAATGGCTATTGATAGCTCTTTGTTTATGCAAATAATACTATATCAGATAATTAAAGTAAATTGGAAAGCCAATTTCTAGTTTGATCTATTTTCTTTCACTCTTTAATACCAAAACAAAGGAAAAACCTAGCAATTTCATTTCCTTGATTTCTTTTGCAAACTGGGAACCTACTTTGAGAGGTCTTATTTAAAAACACCTGTGCATTGTGCAGGCATAGACTTGTCTACTATGCTGGACGTACTCAAAATTCTCAAGTTCGCCGGGAGCTGGTAAATTTATGGGGAAATGATACTGACATGGACATATTTAATGGGAGTTCAAATTTCCCTTATGATGAAGGCTTTAAGAGGAGTAAATATTGCCTCCATGTTAAAGGTTATGAAGTTAACACTGCAAGGATTAGTGATGCTATACATTATGGGTGTATTCCTGTAATAATTTCCAATTATTATGACCTTCCGTTTGCTAATGTCTTGGACTGGAGCAAGTTTTCGGTTATCATTAACCAAGGAGATATTGCCTTCTTAAAAGCGAGATTGCTGGTTATAACAACACAAACATACCTGGAAATGTACCGTAATCTCTTGAAAGTTAGGAGACACTTTGAATGGCATACAACACCGAAGGCCTACGATTCCTTTTACATGACCGCTTACCAGTTATGGCTTAGAAGAAGCATTCATCGGTTGCCTTAGTAAACATTAGCAGACTGTTCTGTTTTCTGAATATATTCAAGGTACAACATCTCATTAAGTTACAGCTTCTTGTGCAAATCTATATTACTATATTTGAGTTGAGAAAACATTGGAAATGAGCTATGTATATTCTTAAAGCATGAAATGAGCTCTTTTTTTTTTTTATTTTTTGCTAAATTTCATTTATTTTAATTGGGCTTTGAATTCGATACCTTTCAGCTCTAAAGACGACTCGGTGATACTAAAGCAAAAACTCATTAGTAAGGAAGAGCTATTCTAATACCATAGAAGGTAATCTAAAAATAACATTATTAATCATTATTAATGAATAATCTAAAAATACCATGGAAGGTACCACCAACGCAGTCAAGTTTATTCTCTGTCCCACCTTGTACTTGCTAATCATTATTAATAAATAAAATAAAAATAACATCCTATGTCTAAATGGAAGTAATTCTAATAGCATATTCTTGAACTGAACAACTAAGACTGGGTCAAATGTGTGTATGTACTAATGGAAATGATTTTGGATTTTAAAGACCATTCATCATGAAAAAAATCATAACTTGAACATAATTAAAAATTTAATTCATGATCGAAAGTCTTCTTGTGATATGCGTATTCATCCTTCAAATATCTTAACAAATAATAATAATACTGATAACAATCATTGTTACAAAAGCAAAATAATATAATTACGTGCTTGTCAAATCATGACAAAACTATAAAAACTTACATTAATAGTGCTTTTTAGGTTAAGATTTTAAAACTAGCTGCGGGGAGAGGGGCATTGGAATGAAGTATGTAGCAATAGGCACAGTGGGGAAGAAAAAGGAAATAGCATAGAATAAAATATTTGACTATGAGACGGAAAAACTGTTAAATATATATATTGTTGAAGATTCTTTAACAAAAAAGCCTTCTGAGACACTCTAAAAAACATACCAAAACAAAATTTGACTCCAATCACTGTGTTACTCCTGATCTTTCGGTATTGTTGAAATTGACTCCCTTTTTGGACGGTGCCTCTTCCATCTCAATTTGGGCAAATCCATGATCCAAGAAGGAACCTCACAGCCAGAAACTGCCATTACATTAGCTATGTTACGTAAAACTGGAACATCATTTTCTGTGTAGAAAGTAATAGCTTCTCCAGTCCTCCCTGCTCTGCCTGATCGACCTATTTGGGAATGAAACAAAGTTTCAGAACATGAAAATAATTTCCATAAAGATAAAAGCCAATGCTTTCTGAATAATTTCAAAAATAATTTTTTAAAGGTAATGTCTACTAATTCAGCATTAAGTATCATCATCTAGGAGTGGGGGAAGTAATTGTCTTTTGTACAAGGAGACTAGGGCTCTTTAAGAGCCTGAAAACTGCAGAAGTTGAAACTCAAAGGCAACTTAAAGTTCATATGATAAACACTTTATCAATGTTTCAACCATATGTTGAGAGCTTATGGCAAATGTCAATAAATAAATAATAGGTATACTGGATCATACCGATCCTGTGAATATATGCAGCAGCAGAATCTGGGAAATCATAATTAATCACACAATTGACTCCTTTGAAATCCAGACCTCGGGCGACAACATCAGTGGCAATCAAGACCCATATATTTCCAGCTCGGAAGTCATCTACAGCGTTCTCACGCTAGATTTAAATACATAGATTAGCATAACCATAATGTAATTGCTGGGAAAAAGCAACTAGAATGACAGAAACCAGAATTCATGAAATTTGACTTTAAGAACAATAAGACAGTATATATAGATCCAGACACCAGGAGCCTCACGCCAGAAAATTTTCCTTGATCTTCTTTACTCTCGTTTTTGACTTCATAAATGTCAGGTTAGAAAAAGATTCAGCAGAAAGGAGGTATCAGGAATAAGAATACCTGTTTTGTGTGCAAATCAGAATGGATAACACCAGCTTTAATATTGTCATGTTTCAATTCCCCATAAAGTTCATTTGCACGCTCCTTGTTTTGAACAAAAATCAACACCGGTGGGTTCAGACTCTATTGACAATTACAGGGGGGGAAAAAAAAAGCTGATCAAGGACAAAATGATATTAAAAACAGTTAACAAAATAACATAATGGAAGCCATATCACAATATGAAACAAGGCTCAAAAGACCATTCCTACCAGGTGGCACAATAAGCATATAAATGTTATTTTATTTTATTTTTGCAGGAAGTTCCTAAAATGTGGTTCAAATCAAGTAATATATTTATAACAATTTCATGTACAAGACAAAGTATGCATACAGATTGCCCGCAGAATCAGGAAAATTCTATGAACTAGATAAAACAAATGCACAAAGACATTGAAGCAGAAGTATCTGACAAATGCATAAAACAGCTGTGATGTGTGATTCAAATATAGAATTCTCTTGTACACTAACTCAAAAGGGAACTGCATTAGTTAGTTGACAATGAAATGAAGGATCATCTACTGGATGGTCTAGAGCAATATGGACTCTATCTCACCATAGTTCTAACCTTTTTAGAAGAAGACAAGGAAGAAGATAAAAAGGATTTTGGTCACATGTACATCAGCAGACCATACCTCAGCAAAACTTTGACGAAGTGCAAGAAGTTTCCCTTCTTCGCTTCCAGCAAAAACCAATTTTTGGTTGATTGTTTCAGAAGCAGTGTTCCTGTTCAAAATATCATATAAATGATGCATATCAAGGTAATTGCTTTGCTTCTTCATAATGAAGAGGAAATGCAAATACTCACTTCTTGCCAATAATTACACGAACAGCATCATGCATTATTGTGCGTGCAAGCTCCTCAACAAAATCAGGTAAAGTAGCACTGAACAGTGAGCGTATTACTGAAGGGTTTGAGCATGCTTTGACCACAGAATCAATCTGCTTTAACAAGCCAAGCTCAAATAGCTTATCCGATTCATCAAGAATGAGATACTCAACCCTGCATACAACCGATGTTATGGTGTAAAAGTATCTCAATGGAGATTCATTTTCTTTCCCTATGAGATAAGAGTGACCTACAAACAGCCATCATTTCCTTTAGGCTGATACAGAGTTGCTCCAGAAATTTACTAGCATCATTATTTTGCTTTTCCTGGAAAATTCCCATAGAAGTAAAATGACATTCCTATCCTGTTAATGTTACCATGAATTCACAAGTGATACAACACAATAGAAGTTCATTTCCACATATACAAGTTACATAAAGCAAGTATAAAGCTCATCTTTTTTTCCAACTCAAACAATAAGCATGCCCTTTGCATGTCCCTTTCCCCCAATTCCTATTCTTCCCCTACCCACCTCTGAGGAGGAGGAAGAAGAAGAGGAAGCGGGAATGATAAGGAGAGGAATGTGTTTCTTCACATAAAATTCTAGATTATTGGAAAATATGAGAAATAATTAAATATCAAGATATTCAACAAAAGGTACACTAAACCAGTAGCTTAAATTAACAATCTCTTATACAAGTGTGTATTTTCATGTAGGGTAACAAAAATAACGAAGTATTAAGAAAAAAAAATTCTCTTTTTTTTTTTTTAAATTTTATTCTAGAGTCACTCATATGATGACTTAAAAGATTGTCAACAGTTATCAACAAAACCACATTACATTCTATCATTTTGGCATCTCTAATGGCATAGAAGATTTGCACAAACACAGAGATTACATGATCAATGAGCACCCACCTGCTTAAGTCGATCTTTTTCTTGCGGATAGCCAACTGCAACCGAAGTGGCGTTGATATAAGAATATCACAGTGCAGCTTTGAAAAATCAGCATTTCTCACTAGTTCTTTGGTCATTAACTTAATATGAAATTTATTCCCTTTAGCCATTTTTTTACACTCCCTGGTTGTTTGAGAAGCTAATTCTCGTGTAGGACACAAGATAACAGCCCTGACCCCATCCTTTGAAGCATGCTGTATATGGAGAAATTGATTTAGGCATTGCTTGGTACAGATGCATCATACAAAATTTTATGAAACCCATTTAGAATTTCATGTTTTCATGTTTGGCATAAATAAAAATATTAATTTCACTTCTAAATTCAACATGACTATACCAAATTTCATGATTTGTAGTGAATTTGGCATACAAATTCATTCATATCAAAACAAAGGTTAATGAATTTGAGAATTAGAATTTTCAGTAGTTAAAAGGCTTAAACAGCACCTTAAGTTTCATAAGCATGGGACACACAAATGCCAAAGTTTTTCCAGATCCAGTTGGAGCACAAGCAAAGCATTCTCGGCCCTAGAGCACAAAGATCACAAAATAGCAAAAGTAAAGACAATAATAACAAGACAAGTTTTTACTGCAAAACCACCAACAAATTTTAAAATTCTGACGAAATCAAAATTATTTAACAGGATTATGATGTAAATTTCAACAAAGCAACACATAAATTCAAAGAGAGATAGAGGTCATCTATAGCAGAATACAACTTAAAAGAAAGACCATACAGATAGGAGGGCTGGAATAGCCTGCCTTTGGATTGGTGTTGGCTCCTTAAATCCAAGTTCTGCCAAGTTGCGTAATAAATATGATTCACATCCATATCTGCAAATGAACCATATCAATTTACATTGCCAATCAGAAAAATAGTAAGGCAACATATCCACAAATACAAGAAAAGCAACACAAAAACGTGTGCATATTGTCAAGGAGAAAAGAAAAGGTAGATGCAATCCATAAGAAAATTGGACATCTAAACACATTAAAAATAGGAAGACAGCGAAAAAAAAAAATCATAACAGTCAAGAAAGAGGGAGAAGATAAAGAAGAGGTGGAGGGGCCAAATGACCAAATGGAATGTGAAAAGAGAAACATGTTATCCACTTCAATGCATCCAATTGATACGAGCATTGCAGACCTGAATAAAAACTGAATTGTAACCTCTCTTATCATGGATGAATTACTTCCACAGCAATAAATTTGACAACAATAATAGAAGTAATATTAACAAATTTTTACAGAGCACTAATGAAATACCTCATGCCATATTAGAAAAATCATTATGACCACAAATTACTAAAGAAAAGTTTCCAACTCTAGCTTAAATAAACTATAAATATATAATTTTCAAAATAGCTACCAATCAATGACAAATTGAAATCAAAATCAGAATAATAAGTGCATCAAAAAACGAGCTATGAAAAGAAGGACAGAATACCACCTCAAGCTCAACTCAGCAAAATTTTGGAGTGGGGATGGAACATTACTTCCTGCCACATGAATCCGATACTTTTTCCTTAAAAGTGCATCTTGCTGCCCACATAAGATTAAAAAATAAAATAAAATCATAACATAAAGATAATCACATTCATGTTTAAGCATAGTTATTAAAAGCGCAAGGCACACAAAGGCACAAAGGGGTCCTGTAGCCTAAGCACAAGGCGCAGTGGTGCGCCTGATAGACATAAGGCACAAAAATTAAAAAAAAAAAAATTGTTACTAACAAGCATATATAATAATATGACTATTACTATATAAGTACTTAAAACACATAACTTATGACCAAAACAAACAATACACACATATTAAACTTAGCAATAAAGGTTTCTAATGCAAAAAACATAAGGTTCCTATTTCCTAATCCTACTAATATTGAAAAGCATCTATTCTTAAGACACTTATCAATTATTAAAGCACAATCAATAATCATCAAGCTCAATACTATCTTCTTCTTCATCAAATTCAAGTTGATCATTTCCAATTTCCTCTTCTTCTTCATCATCATTTTCCTCCAAATCATTTTCTTCCTCATCTTAAGTATTAGAGGAGGGTTGGCTCTCACATGAGAAGTTGCCTTTGCGAGATAGATGAAGGCAGCGTATTTTCTGCTTTGGTTGATAGAGGCAGCCCTGATTCCCCTTTTTTTTTTTTTTTTAATCTCCTTTTATTTCTTTTTTTTTTTAATTGAAATTATTGGGTGTTGGTCTATGATAAGTTATTTTAAGCTTTGGATGAAAGGCTCAGATTATTCAGACATTATATTTAAAAAAAAAAAAAAAGTACAAAACACATACTAAAAGGCCTTTTGTAACAAAGGCATGCCTTAAAGTGCGCCTTGCCTATAGCACAAGGGGCACCAAGGAGCACGCCTTTGTGACAGCGCCCGCCTTTGACATTTTAAGGCACTAGGGGGTGCACCTAGTGCGTGGCACACCTTTAACGACTATGTGTTCAAGGATAGTAAACAAAACTAGAAAGGAAATAAAAAAAATACCTCAATTTGCTTATTTAATTCCTTCTTCTTTCTGGAAGTCTCATTCTTGTCATCTTGATCATTCTGTTCATCAATTGATAACGATACAGAATTTGAACCCTTGAACACTTTGAATCCCTCCACATTTTCTGTTTTCAATGTAAATTAATTAAATTAAATTATTCTGCAATATATGTATATAAAAAGAGTAACCTACACACAGCTATGGATATGATAAACTCAACTCGGCCTTTATCCTGATACTAATTGGAGTTGGCTATATGGATTCTTTGTTTCCACTCTGAATGATTTTGGGTTATCTCCGCATATAGGTGTAAAGCCAAACACATGATAAATAAAAAAAATTCATAAATTACCTGAAAGAGTTACATTTTTTCGCTTCCTCTTCTTCGCAGAGACAACAGCTTGTACTGGTTCAGGTTTTCCAGTTCCCAATTCCAAATCATCAATTGGACCATTAATATCATTAGTTTGATGTTTCTCCTAATAAAAGAAAGACGAGTAAATAGAGACATCAACAGAGATATAAAGCACGAAACAGAAAAGCAAAATCAAACCTTGAAGCGGGCAAAATCGGTTGAAAACTTCTTTTTATCGAACGTAATGCCTGCAAACAGAAAAGAAGTGCCTTTCTTCATACCCTGAAAACAAAAACAAAGCTTTCATTTTCTAAGTTAAACTTCACATCCTATACTTGCAATCATCTGGAGATCAGCGGAACAGAAAATTACCGCTAACGGCGGCCGCCGATGGAAGTTCAGGGTTTTATTTCTCTAACAACCTTGTCAGTGTGCTCAATATATATATATATATATTTATTTATTTATTTATTTATTTATTTATTTTTCAGGAGGATTCATTTGTTTGGGGATAATGAGGCTAATTATATTTAATTCACGAATTTGATTCGATAAAAATTTTATTTACATTCGGATTATTTTATAAACGAGTTAAACTTAAATTTTATTGTAAAACTCGATAAATAAATAAGCTGAACTTGAGCAAAATTAAGTCCAGCTTGATTAGTCTAGTGAATAACTCAATTATAAACTCGCAAATAGTTTGATTAATAGGCTCGTAAATAATAATAATATTATTATTATTATTATTATTATTAACTTAATAATTTTAGTATTCTAAAAAATATATTTTAATATTCCTATAAAGTTTTTGCTAA